>CM067333.1:9745000-9895000 GCA_034376525.1 Nicotiana benthamiana | reverse complement strand
TCGAACTTTCTCTGCGTCTGAGGGAATCCAACAACAAAGTCCATAGTTTATACGGTCCCACTTCCATTCGGGAAGCTCAATCCTTTGAAACAAACTATCAGGCCTCTAATGCTCATACTTCAACTACTGTTAATTCAAACAATGCGCCACATATGCAATAATATCCTTCTTCATCCTCCTCCACCAATAATGCTGCTACAAATCCTGATACATCTTAGCGGTGTCTGGATGAATAAAGTACCGGGAACTATGGGCCTTTTCTAGAATCAACTCTCGAAGTCCATCCATATTAGGCACACAAATATGACCCCGCATCCTAAAAACTACATCATCTCCCACTGTGACCTACTTGGCACCATCGTGCTGCATCGTATCCTTTAGGACACACAAATGGTGATCATCATACAGAAGATCTCGAATGCGCTCTAATAGTGAAGAACGGGCAACTATGCAAGCTAACATGCGACTGGGCTCGAAGACATCCAACCTCACAAACTGATTGGCCAAAGCCTGAACATCCAAAGCAAGAAGCCTTTCACCGACCGAAATGTATGAAAGACTACCTATGCTGACTGACTTTCTACTCAAAGCATCGGCCACCATATTGGCCTTCCCTAGATGATACAAGATGGTGATATCATAGTCTTTCAGTATCTTCAGACCACCTTAAAAGAAACTCTGGATCTCTGTTGCTGATGTGGGTCAAATCTAGTTCTTGAATGCCTCTATCCTCTTCGGATCTACACGAATACCCTCTGCTAAAACAAATTGACCCAAGAATGCAACTGAACTCAACCAGAACTCACACTTCGAAAACTTAGCATACAACTGACTCTCTCTCAGAGTCTGAAGAACCACTCTCAGATGTTGCTCGTGCTCCTCATGGCTGAGGGAACAAATCAAAATATCATCAATGAAGACGATCACAAAGGAATCCAAATAAGGTCTGAACACTCGCTTCATCAAATCCATGAAAGCTGTCGGGGGATTTTTCAATCCAAATGACATCACCAACAACTCACAATGCCCATATTGAGTGCGGAAAGCTGTTTGAAGGGACATCGAATGCTATAATTCTCAACTAGTGGTAGCAACATCTCAAGTTGATCTTAGAAAACACTTGGGCACCATGAAGCTGGTCAAGCAAATCATCAATCCGTGGAAATGGGTACTTATTCTTGATTGTGACCTTGTTCAATTACCGATAATCTACATACATCCTTATTGATATGTCCTTCTTCTTAACGAACAACACCAGGCACACCCAAAGGTGAGACACTAGGTCTAATGAAGCCTTTATCAAGCAAGTCTTGCAACTGTTTCTTCAATTCTTTCAACTCAGGCTGAGCCATATGATACGGCGAAGTAGAAATAGGCGGAGTGCCCGGAGCTAAATCAATGCAGGAGTCAATATCCCTATTGGGTGGCATACCTGGCAGGCCTGAAGGGAAAACCTCAGAAAACTCACGAACAAAAGGCACAGAATCCATAAAAAGAACCTTCGCACTAGAATTATGAACATATGCCAAATAGGCCAAGCACCCCTTCTCGACCATACGGAAAGCCTTCATATATGAGATAACACTACGGATAGAATAACCAAGAGTCCCTCTCCACTCAAGACAAGGTAAACATGATAAGGCTAAGGTCACAGTCTTAGCATGACAGTCTGAGATAGTATTGTAAGGTGATAACCAGTCCATCCTCAATATGAAATCAAAATCAACTATATCCAGTAGTAACAAATCTATTCGGATCTCAAGACCCCCAATCACAACTGTACAAGAATGATTAACACGATCTACCATAATGGAATTACCCACCAGTGTAGACACATAAATAGGAGCACTCAAATAATCACTAGGCATGATCAAATACAATTCAAAATAAGATGACATATAGGAGTATGTAGACCCTAGATAAAATATCACTGAAGTATCCCTACTACAAACCAGAACAGTACCTGTGATGATTGCATCGGAAGCCTCAACCTCAGGCCTGGTTGGAACTGCATAACATCGGGGTTGGACCCACCACTCTGAATCACATCTCCCCGACGGCCTCCTGTTGGTTGGCCTCCACTTCTAGAAACCTGACCTCTACCTCTAATACCTCTACCTTTACCTCTAGCACCCCTAAACCCGACTCTAGCTGGCTGAGCTAACGGTGGAACACTTAGTGCTTAAACTGTTGCACGAGAACCCTGGTACTGAGAATTTCTCGGTGCTCGAGGGAAAAATCTAGCAATATGACTCATGTCGCCACAAGTAAAACAAGCCCTCGACTACTGGGGCTGACGGCCCTAAAATCTCTGAAGCGGAAGTGCAATGATAAGAGCTGGTGAAGCACTATAGAACTGTTGATTAGAATACTGCATGTGAGAACCATGGCCACCTAGAGCACCGTGAGAAGCCTGAAGTGTTGACTGAAAAGGTCTAAGAGGATGGCCTCTACCAAAATAACCTCTACCTCGAGCTGAGGCGCCATTGAATCTACCCGAATGACGAGGCCTCTTGTCTGACCCCTAACCACCCCTATGATAGAACCAACTCAACTCTCCTAGCCTCATTGGCCGCCTCATAAAAAATCTCACTCCCCGCCTCCTTAGACATTTGTAATCAAATAGGCTGAATGAGTCCCTCAATGAACCTTCTCTCTCTCTCTCTCTCTCTCTCTCTTAGTGGGAAGTATAAGAAGAGTATGACGGTCTAAGTTAATAAATCTAGTCTCGTACTGAGTAAAAGTCATAGACCCTGCTGAAGATGCTCAAACTGCCTCTGATATCTCTCATTCTGAGTGATAGGAAGAAAATTCTCCAAAAATAGCTGAGAAAACTAATCCCAAGTCAAAGCTGGAGACCCAGCTGGTCTAGCCAAACAATAATCTCTCCACCAAGTCTTGGCGCATCTAGATAAGCGAAAAGTAGCAAAGTCAACCCTATTAGTCTCCACTATCCCTATGTTCCTGAGAACCTTATGACAACTGTCTAAATAATCTTAGGGATTCTCAAAATATGCACCGCTGAAAGTGGTAGTGAAGGGCTTGGTGAACCTGTCCAATCTCCACAAGGCATTAGCAGACATATCTGCTCCGTCACCGGTCTAAGCTACCACACCCGGCTGAACTAATCCAGCTGGCTGAACTGCTGGAGTCTGAAATTGGGCAGCCATCTACTCTAGAGTACGGATAGCGGGAGTTTGTTTACTCCCCCAGCCTAAGAGATGGCTGGTGCTACATGAAGAAACCCTGCCCGAGCGACACTCTACATAAGGCCCACTAGACATAGAAAACTATCCTGGAGTACTAGAGTAGCAATGAACCCCTCTAGGACCTGAGCGGAGCCCACCAGAACTGCCTAGGTCAGAACCTCATCATCGAACTCAACTTGAGGCTCCATCGCTGGTGCTGGTGCTCTGGGTTGAGCTCTACCCCTGCCTCGGCTGCTAGCACGGCGTCAGCCTTAGCCTCTGCCACTCGTGGGAGCTGCTACTACGGGCGTGGGCTGCTAATTAGTGGATGAGGAAGCACATGTTCTCTCCATTTGAGAAAAAACAGAGTAGAAATTCAATTAGTATTGAGAAACCAAACCGCGTGAGAGGAAAGAATAGATGTAAAGTTTTTCTTAACTATGTAGGCTTTGAGGGATAAATACAGACATCTCTATACCGATCCCTCAGACTCTACTAAGCTTGTCCGTGAATTGTGAGACCTAAGTAACCTAGAGCACTGATACCAACTTGTCACGATCCGGATTTTCCACCCTCGGGAGTCATGATGGCGCCTACTAGTGAAAGCTAGGCAAGCCATTCGATTGAATTATTTACCTTGTTCCCATTTTAATCTCTTAACATTAAGAACCATTATTTAATAAGTAATAGAATTTAATAAGTGGAAGACTGAAATACAATTTTTTTATAATGCTACCAGTACCAATCCATAGAAAACTACCGAGAAGTAGTGTCACAATTTCACAAAAGGTCTAGGAATACTACAAATAAAGGTCTAAAAGATTAAAATGAAATTGTCTCTGGAATACATGAAAGAAATAGAATGAAAAGATATAAGGAGATGCCAAGGCATGCGCACTCCTGCAGGACTACTTCGGGTCGCCCGATAAACTAGACACAGTGACCTCACTGTGGTCCAAAAGCTACAACACCAGGATCTGCACAAAAGAGTGCGATGTGTAGTATCAATGCAACTGACACCATGTGCTGGTAAGTATTTGATTGCTTGATCACCACTTAAATACTATCTAAGAATATTGAATTTAACCCGAAAGTGGGAATTCTATGTTGCACATAGGATTGAGTAGAGCAAGTTCTTAAACATGGGTATCAAGGAACGGATTCACGCTTAGGATAGGCATATACCTATTTTCCTTGCTTGGTTAATTTATAGGAATTATAAATGCGTTCTTGTTAGTTCTAAATCAATAGACATATAGGAGTTAGGTTAGCTTTAATAGGCGAGTAAGAACTCGACACATTCTTATGAGCAATATTAACCCAGTCAACCAATAAACTAGATAAATTAGATAGTCAATTCAATTGAAGAATATAATAGGAATGTTAGATAGCCCATGACCTTAGATCGTCTTCATTACATTGATATCATAAAATCTTCTTTCTCCCATCTTCAAAGTTTACAAATTATTTTCCTTTATTTTAATTAATCTAGAATCGAATATTCCTAAGTTTAATTCTTGTTTAGATAATTAGAATAGGCTAACTTAGTTAATAGTTAATTACAAGTCCTCGTGGGTTCGACATCCGACTTTTAGTCACTTTATTACTTGACGACTGCGTATACTTACGTGTGCGTTTGGATGCAACAAGTACCGTTGCATGCGTGCAACCGCTCCCATTCCATATGGTACCATTGCAGGCGTGCAACCCGCTCCCATTTCATATAGTACTGTTGCAGGCGTGAAACCCGCTTCCATTTCATGTATCAACACCAATCGTGAAAGAATCCATGCTGAGGGAACAATAATATAACAACAACACCCCGGCAAGTGATCAATAATACAATAATATCATCCTGACAAGGGAACAACAATTTAACAAAAATATCCCGGCAAGGAAACAATAATATAACTACAACATCCTGGCAAGGAAACAATAATATAATAACAACATCCCAGCAAGGGAATAATAATATAACAACAACATCCCCACAAGGAAATAATAATATAATCACCATATTAAGCATGAATAAACCACGACGTAGAATAACAATTACAATACAAGACTCACAGGCATGCTTGATACCGACGTATAGATAATCGTCACCATGCCTATACGTCGCACTCCATAGTTAACACATAGAAAATAAGACACAACTCCTAATCCCTCAAGCTAAGGTTAGACCCAACACTTACCTCAATGCCTAGAACATAATTCAAGTCTCAACTACCGCATTCCCACTTGATTCCACCGCCAATTCACTTGTACCTAGCCATAAGTTACTTAACTATATCAATAAATGCTAAATGAATCAATTATAATGCATGAAAATAAATTTTCTAGAGTTTTTCCCAAAAAGTCAAAATCGACCCCGGGACCACATGGCCAAAACCCGAGGTTCGAA
The DNA here is from genome assembly GCA_034376525.1 of Nicotiana benthamiana. Lineage (NCBI taxonomy): Eukaryota > Viridiplantae > Streptophyta > Magnoliopsida > Solanales > Solanaceae > Nicotiana > Nicotiana benthamiana. Next base: position 9,889,408 of record CM067333.1, on the reverse strand, counting down.
CCAAAATACGTTTAACCATTAACCCACGAACTCAAATATATAATTTATTTTGAAATCGAATCTCAAATCGAGGTCAAAATCCCCAAAATAGGAAAATCCTAAGCTCTATCCAAAATGCCCAATTTCCCCCATGAAAACCCTTGATTTTGAGTTGAAATCATGTAAAACAATGTTAAGGATTTTTGAAGAATAGTTGTCTTTGAAGCCTGTAGACCTACAACATATCAGCAACTCTTTAAGTCCAAATTTCACTTCGTGGCCTATCCAAAACTCACCCGAGCCCTCGGAGTTACAAAACCAACATGCACGCGAGTCCAAAAACATCATACGGACTTGCTTGTATGATCAAATAATCAAAATAACATCACTAACTATGAATTTAGCATCAAAATCAAAGAAAAATATCATGAACTCTTAAGTTCAAATTTTAACAATCGATGGTCCGATTCCCGTCATTTCAAGTCTGTTTCTTACCAAATTTTACAGGATCGACTTAATACTACATAAGACTTGTACTGGGATTTGAAACTAAAATACGGGCACGATACCATCGAATTCAATTACATTCGAATTTTCAAAAACTCTAAGAGATTCATTCAAACAATTTCTTCAAAAATTTATTTCTCAGGCTTGGGACTTCGGAATTCGATTTTAGGCCTACGCTTAAGTTCAATATTTTCCTACGGACCCTCGAGGACCGTCAAATTACGGATCCGAGTCCGTTTATCTCAAATATTGGCTGAAGTCAACCTAAATTCATTTTAAAAGAAAAATTCATCATTTTTCATAGATTTTTACATAATGACTTTTCGGATACACATCCGGACTTTGCACGCAAATCAAGGCAAAACAAAAAGGAGGTTCTAAGGGTTTTGAATATAGAATTTACTTTCAAAATGAATGAGGACCATTTGGGTCATCACAAGCAATTAATATTATACAATTTGATGGTGCAACGACATACAAATTTAAAGATAAATTTCCTACAAATTAATATGCATGCTGCTATATGAATTACTCCTATAGTTTTAAAAACAAAATAAATTCTTTTTACTATGTGCAATTTTGTGGATTTTCGTGGCATTTTCTATTAATTGATTGCATTTGTTTGTGCATGTTTATTTTCATTTTAGTTAATAGAAAATACAAAATATATATTCAATTTGCATTTAGGATTTAATTTTACACATTTTTGATTAATTAGTGATTAAGGTTTTAACAAAAATAGAAAATTACAAAATAATTTATTTTTGCATCGCTTAACTTTTAGCTTTGAATCTTGTTAGTTTGGTATTTAATTAATTGTGTTAATTGTTAATTAGATTTTAATATAATTGTGTAAGTTAATTTAGTTTTCAAGAGTTAAATTAGATTTTTATTTTAATTTAAAAAGAAAAAGAGTTTTTAATTTAAAAATAAAACAAAAGAAATTAAAAAGAATGTGGTCTTTTAATAAGAGACCTAATTTGGGCCAGCCTTTAAAACCCCCCCAGGCCCAAAGGAAACCCGTCCAAAATCCCCCTTGAACCGGCCCAAACACATCCCCTAATCGATCTCCCATTTGAGACGACCAAAATACGTCATATCGTTACGACCAATCCTAGTTGTCTAGGTTGAAGTGATCCAACGGTTCGCAACAATAGATCACTTAGTATTTATATGTCCAAACGTTTCCCCACCGCCCAAACCTATCTCCTCTCTTACACCCCAGCAAACCCTAGAGACCAACCCTAACTCCACCGTCCGCCGCCTACCAAAAATCGCCCACGGCGGCAACGGGTCTCTGATGACCACCAAAATAACACCATAGCTTCCTCTAGTTCTCCTCTTTCCAAATTCACACCCCTTTTCCCTCGAATCTTGCTCAGAAGCTCTGAAACCTCCGCCGTGGCCGGCAGCGCCGCCTCCAGTCAACCCCAAATTAACACTCTGCAACTCTCATGCCTCCCTCGTGATGAATCTACAAATATATTCCCTCGAATACCCCTTCGATGGCTCGAACCTTGAATCAAAATCCCCACAATTTCAAACTCAATGGGTCTGAGGATCTTTAGATTTTGTTGAACCTTAGTCGTGTGTCCTCACACAAAAGAGCCACAAGACTAAGGTCTAACAAGGTCAAGAAATCAATGGAGTTCTGCAAGGTCGGGTAGGACTGTTTTGAGTCATCTTAGGTATTTATTTATCTTTTCTCTTTTGTTTTTTTTACTTTGTCAATCGTTTTGCCATCCGCTCCTCCTTCTTCTTTTTGAACTTTTTGAATGCCCAAGTTTTAAAGTCCTGCACATGCATGTTAGTTTAGGAGCTTTCTTCTCTCTACTTTAATTAGCTTCAATAATCCGTTAGTAATTTATTTTAACTTTCATTAAGCGTTTAGTTACATTAATTGGTATTAGTAACAATTATGGCTCGAATGGCTCCTGTTTCTATTTTATTTAATTCAGAACTTGGCTTGGTTGTGCTTGGGTTTGAGATTCATACTCCTAAATTGGGTATTAGGTTGGATCTCTATTAAATTGGAACCTTGGGTCAAATTGACCCAGCTTATGTGAGTATAACGTAAATAGCTAAGAGGTATTTTGGGTAGTCTAGGTTAGAAAATCTTTCACAACAGAATAGGAAGCTTCTAGTAGGGGCTGTTAGTGAACTTCAGAATGTATGGTAGTTTAACTTGGGTAACAAGTCAGTAATTGAGGGACACCTAAGCTAAAATGAGAGTTAAAGAAGGGGAAGGGTATAAGAAAGGGAAAGCTGAGGCTGCCCAACTTGGTTGCCTATAAAGGAATCATTTCTTGCCTTTCAAGGCAGATTTGAGGAAAGCTAAAACCCAACAAATAAAAATCTGCATGAATTTCACTGTTTCATAGAAATCAAGGGAGAAAATTCTGAAAATCATAAGATAGCAAGAAATACTATTTCATTAGGTGTTTCTTCAGGGTTTTCTGAGTTTTCCAACTTCTAAAAAACAATACTGCTTTATTAATGAAACTTGAAATAGGTTGACCTTAATTTTGGGAAAGTTTTTCTGGGTCAAGTTGTGTAAAGTTACTGTTCCATTGAGTCCTAGGTGATTTTGAGTTCATCTCTTGAATTGAACAATTTGTGGTTAGTTGATATTCGAAATGAGCCAAAATCAAGTCAGATAAATATCCTTTGGTTCAATTTGCTTGGATTGAAACTATTTTCTGGGTTGTCACTTAATTTTCCGGGTCCAAAACTAGTTGAAAATTGTCGGTTGATGTCCTGTTGTTGCCGATTCTTCTTGAGTCTTGCTGATTCCTCTTGAATCTCTAACTCAAATTCTGATATTTGTTTTGTCATATTCAGGTACACGCTCTGATGCCAAATGTAAAAGTTGATTCATATAATGTAAAGAGATGAAGATCTACTTGTTTGTTGGATATGTTCATTCTCCTCTTTTGTTTTTATTTATTCAAATTTTTGATTCATATTTCTGCTTTAATTGTCTAACCCATGTAATGTTATGAATATTTGGGACTCGTTTCAATCCTTGTAATAATTTGGCTATAGCTTCTTGGACACTAAGTGCAGATGTAAGTAGGTTTACTTTTTTCTTCTCTGGAATTGTGTGTATGAAAATAACTGCTAGCAGTTAATTGAGGTTGTTTGGGTCCAAATCGTGAAGTTTTTGTTGAATTTGGGTAAGCCAATAGTCAGGCTAAGTCTGCATTGTATAACCTTTGAATTTAGTGTTGAAAGTTCTTAATCTTTTGCTTGGTTATGTCCCTACAGTATCTTGGGCCTTTGGAAAGTAACGCCGTATCACATTCTGAGCTTGTTTGCTTGCTTCTGGTTAACCTCTCATAGTAGGTTAATTCCTCACATGATTTTCTCTCAAAAACACGATTAACTGGGGTGTGTTGGTCAGAGTTTGTTTTGACTTGTGATTTTTGAACTCTTTTGATGTTAATTAGTAGACAATTGTTAAAATGGTGATTTTGCATGTAGGGGTATTCCTAGAATGCAAGGATTGAAATACTGACCTTAAGTGCATTCAAATTAAATTTCCTCTACAATGACCCAATGATGAATTTTCTTAAGTAACATAATTTGACGTAGTAGTATCTGAAGAATTAGGTATTGGATTATTATTTTGGCCCATGTTACTATTTAATTTCTTCTACAGTCAAGCGACCAGATGGAACTTCAAGAGGAGCCCAATTTTTCAACTCGTTAAATCTATCAGATCGGGCGTCTAGACATGGGCCTATCTGATTCATGTTTTTATTATTAGACAAAGGCCATTTGGTCAGCTTTGGCCTCCTCATAATTGGGTTCCCAATTTCATATGACGAGAAACCCTAATCCCCTAGTGTCTGAATAGTTAAGACTCCTTTAATAATTCGAAGAGGGCCACGCGCACCTTAAGGGAAAAATAATAACCATAGCGTGACCTTCGTTTTAATTAATGTTAACTCAACTTTAGAACTCGAGGCATGCCATTTAGCAAATCTCATGGCCCTCGCAAATACCGATACAAAAATTGTGCCGAAATTTTGAAAAGAACAAAGAAAAGGATTTGGTTTTCGAAAAAAAGAAGCTCGTTTTTAATTATGTCGTAATTGCCCGAACTGCACCGGTTTGATTCTCATAAGGCGTGAGATATGTAGGCAACCAAATCGGACCTAACTTTATTTTGGCAAAAGTAGCCTCAAAAATCCAAATTTTGTTTGTGATAAATAAATAAGGCAGTTCTTGTCAAAATTAGCCGAGTGTCCCCAAAAGGGCACCGGAAGGCTGCTTTTTCAAGAACAGCCGCTCTGGATTCTTTTTTGAATTTTGGCCGGTAGCAAGCACAACCTTCAAAATCTTCCTTGGAAAGTTCTGAAAGGCCGTATTTCCAAAGCCAGACTCGTACTCATGAAATGAAAATTTGATAAAATATATCAACCTTGTTTTTAGTTAAATGAATCGTGATTTTTCCTTAATCACCCTAATAAATGTGCAGAATGAGCACGAATCAAAATTTGCCAATAATAGTCATGAACAAGATCCCTTTGGAGCTACACATGTGGTGGAATGATTTAGGTTAATCAGCGCAAAACAAGGTCAATGCACACTTGGGAGGACTCACCGAGTTGTTGAAAATTAATCCTAGAGGGGATATCATAAAGACATTGGTTATATTCTAGGACCTGGCCCACAACGTATTTCATTTCCCATACATTGAACTCACCCAACCCTGGAAGAAATAGCCGGATATATCGGGGGCCCCAAAATTTCTCTGAGACACCAGTATTTTATTACGCCAAGGGTCGTCGATGTACACAAATTCTTGGATTCACTAAAGATAATCAGGGGGTTCACAATCTAGATCTGTCAGCCGGTTTTTGTAGTCCATAGTTTATATACCAGAGGTATGCGCACATATAGGGGTTCAACGACCCCGAAAATAAAATTTGTAGCAAGGGAAACCGACTCAAATGGGAAGAACATAGGTGTTTCGCATTTATGGTATTCTTCTTGGGCCTCTTGGTGTTTCCGCGGAAAGATGGGAATATTGATATACGGATAGCAAGAGTTTTCAACACCTTGCTCACTCATGCCAAGAGCACCCTCGCACCAATGATATTATCTGAAATCTTCCGTGCCCTCACAGCCTGTAAAGCCAGACGAGATTACTTTGAAGGATGCAATTTGTTGTTACAGACATGGATGGTTGAACACTTGTGACATCGACCTCAATTCATGAGTTATGGGTGATCGGAAAAGATCTGCATAGAGGAATTTTATACCAGGGTTGATGGATTCGGATTACCAAAGTGGGTCACAGAATGGGTATCATATCTCCGTACTATAAATGCAAGTCAAATAGAGTGGGCGTTCGAGTGTCTCCCCATTGATGAAATTATATCCAGCTACTCGGCCTCATTTCCTTTTGATGGGTCTCCGGAGAATCCAACCTTATGCCCCGTACCGGGTACTGACACAATTAGAGAGGTGCCAAATGGTTCCGTGTGATGAATACATTAGTCACCATGTGGTCGAGATTGGTCCTAATGGTCAGATTCACGAAGAAGCAGTTCGCCAGATTTGTAGTGAGTGTCAGTACTTGATGGCGAACACTTGAGTATAAGACTTCTCTAAAGGCGAAGTTGCACCAGCGTATCTAGCTTGGTAAAAAAGGGAAGTGGAGTTCAGAAGTCTGGCCAAAAGAACACATCTTCAGGAATTTGTTGAAGCGCCACAAGAACAACGGAGTTGGTGAGCCAAGGAAAACGAATGCAGGGCCACAATAGGGAAATTGAAAAACCAAGTCAAAGACCTTAATTTCGAGAATGGTTTGCAAGTCACGACAGACGAGTGGGAAAAGAAAAGACTAGCCAAAGAAAATGAAGCTTTGCGAGCCAAAATTCAAAAAATGAAAATAGACGTAGTGAATCCCACCTGAAACACGAAGGATGAAAAGCTCATGGACAATTTAAGGTTGAAAGTAGGAGAATATGGTTTTGACATGAACAAAGAAGAGGGTGAGCTAGCCAGGGCCCAAAAACAATTGGCCAAAAATTCAGAGGAACGAGCATGCATGATCGAACAACTGAAAGAAAGGTATGACAACGAGGCTGCGGGATTGAAGAAGAAGGTCATCATGGTTGAAAACAAAATGGATAAGCAAGCAAAAGACTTCAAGGCTGAAAGAGAGCATTGTTGCACAGCAATAGCACAACTGGAGAGAGATTTGCAACGATTTCAAGAACTGAATCGTGTAGCTGAACAAACTTTGGAGGCCAGGGCCCAGCAGATTGAGAGATTGTTGCAAGACAAGGGTGCTATAAGAGAGAGGGTACAGATGATCGCTGATTACATCACCGTAAAGTGTATCCATAGTGAAGACATGACGAGATCTATGTTTTTTGCCACCGCAATTACCTTCGTTCATCAAGTGATGGAAGACCTCCACCACCTCCAAGGGGATTTAGCATGCATGCCTGCGGCGAGACCGAATGATGTCCGCAGGCCCAAGAGCATTAAAGGCCTTAATGTATTCATGATTTTCACTCAAGTCTGTTAGTCCATTTGCGAAGTCTGTATTTTCTTCTATTTGAGACTGTAATGGGTTGTCAATTCAGTTATTTTCATTTTTCTATCAGAGTCTATTGGTTTCATTTGAGTCGGAGTCTATTGATTTCTTTTCTTAAGGTCTGTTAATAGTCGTAAATCAAGTGTTTTACTTTATGAAAATTAAAAATTTCCAAAATCTTTTTTGTATTTATCTATCAGAACTACGCTCGGTCAGATTCATGCGGCGTCATGATATTTAGGCAATCTCCATAGGATTCGAACACAACCAAAATAAGAAAAGGGGGAAAAGAAAAGAAAATCATGAGAGAAACAACGCTAGAATAAGGGAGAGAATAATAAAACAAAAGAAGGTAGGCAAAAACAAGCTGAGCAAAAGAAAGGGGAAGAAGAAAAAGAAAACAAGAGAGAAAAGGAAAGTGGCAAAGGATAAAAGCCGGGATGACACAAGTTGCCAATCCATATGCATAATAGAAACCGGTAACTACTTAGGTGCATTCATCCTTAAATATGTGGCTACCTATATGTTAAAGCCAAACTGCTACAAATTTTGGTGTTTTCTATCCAATCCAGACAGGTGGTTAGTTTTACGGCATTCTGGAAACCCACCCCTATAACACTCAATCCAAAAGAAAGCTGACTATGGCCAATCAAGAATCCGACGCAAGTATCATTGATCCCTCAGAAGAGGTGGAAGAGTTGGATGTCAACGCAATGACAGAAGATATGTACAAGTTAAAGCAGCAGATCGTTGAAATGTATCAAGCGTGGGTAAGAGGGAAACCACCACCAGCTTATCCCGCCAACCCGACCTTCATTCCACCATTTTCTTAGTCACATGACCACGCTACCACTGATCCACCCCCAAGATTTCCCATCGACAAACAATACCTGGGTATAACTTGCCAGACACCCCCAGCCCACCACCCAAAGTTGTCCCCTACCCCCCTCCACTAGTTGCTCATATCTTTGTGGCACCTCCTCCCCCCGCAATCCACAGATTATCTAGTGAACCTTTGCTCCATGCTCATGACAACCAGTATTACCCACCAGAACCCACTTTCAAAGCCCATGAACACAACTCTTACGCTCCCCATTTTGAAATCCCTGCAGAGGATGAAAAACCAGCCAAAAATCCCGAGCAAGAGGAGGTGCTCAAGAAAGTCAAAAGTCTAGAGCAATCATTCAGAGATATGCGCGGGTTGGGAGGCCAAGTGAGTGTGGCAAAGAAAGACCTCTGTTTATTCCCAGATGTACAATTGCCGCAAGGAGTTAAGATGCCCAAGTTCGACTTATACGACGGGCATGGTAATCCGATGGCACACCTAAGGGGTTTCTGCAGCAAGATGAGAGGGGCAAGCGGGAAGGATGAATTACTGATGGCATACTTCAGTCAAAGTTTATGTGGTTCAGCGTTGGAATGGTACACCCGACAGGATCATGCTCGGTGGTACACATGGGATGATCTATCCCAAGCATTTGCCTGTCATTTTCAGTACAATCTTGAAATTATTCCGGATCATTTGTCTTTGACGAAACCGGACAAGAAGCACAATGAGAGCTTCAGAGAGTATGGCTTCCGTTGGAGGGAGTAAGTAGTAAGGGTCTACCCACCAATGAAGAAAGCGAAATGGTAAATTACTTCTTGCAAGCTTTGGAACCTACATATTTTGGTCACCTGGTATTGGTAGTGGGTAAATCCTTTAATGAGGTTTTAAAAATGGGGAGCATGGTAGAGGGGGGACTCAAGTCAAACAAGATTATGAGTTATTTAGCAATCAAAGCAAACACCCAGGCTATCCAAAGAGGGACCGGGGAAGCAATCAGAAAGAATGAGGAGGAGGAGGTAGCGACAATTGAATCCGAGACATGGTTCGGGCCCAAGGGTCCATCCCATTACAACCAGCCCCGACCTCGTCATCAAACCTATCCACACACATACTATATAGCCCGTCCCAACACTACTACCCACATCCTAACCCTCGTTTTTCCGTCCATCATGGACAGACATATACCCAACCTCCCGCCCACAAACAATGGCGTGGATCAACCCCACAAACAATTACCAATCTCCACAAAATAACTATCCACCTCTAAGAGCCTACCGACACCCCCCGGGACCAGCTTTCCGGGCTAAAAATAAGAAAACTTTCACTCCATTGGGAGAATCATATATCAACTTATCCCACAAGTTGAGACACTTAAATAAGTTGAGACCGATTGAAGAAAAATTGTTAAATCCTCCTCCGAGAAATTTGGACTATTCTCTCAGTTGTGAATATTTTTCTGTTGCCTCAGGGCATGACACACAGAAATGTTGGAATCTGAAGTGTTATTCAAGAACTCATTGATTCATATCAGATTGAGGTTCAAACTCCAGAAGCACCCAATATTAATCAAAACCTGCTGCCTCCTCATCAAGAGACAAATATGATTGAGATAGTGCACAAAGAGGGAGGGCCCAAAAAGTCGTCGCAAACTATCATGATGATCAGAGCCAGTGAGCGAAAGACGATTGAGAATTTAACAAGCGAGATGTCGACGCATAAGTTGAGTGGTGCGAGCAGTGAGCCTTTCTTTGTAGTCAAGAAGAATACCCGAGAGATGGGATGGTAAGACTAGAAAACACAAAAAGTTGTTGTACTAGGGGTTGCAAGCAAACATGTGGTTGTTGTGGAAGGTACTCGCACAGAACCTGTCGTTATCAAACCTGTAACTCAGCAACCAATGATCAACATCAAGTCGTACCTTGGAATTATGACCGAGTAACACTGACTTACAAAGGGAAGAGGTTAGAGAAGACGTTTGTGAGACCCACAGATTGACCCGATCGGGGAGGTGATTTGCCCCCGAGGAATTGAGAAACCCAATCCGACCAAGGATAACTCAGTGCTGGTGAAGAAAACTGTGAGTGAAGAGGAAGCAGAAGAGTTTTTGAAGAAGATGAAAATGCAAGATTATTCTATTGTGGAACAACTGAGAAAGACGCCTGCTCAAGTCTCGTTTTTATCATTGTTGATTCATTCGAACGAGCACTGTTGGGCGTTGATGAAGATCCTGAATGAGTCCCAAGTTCCTGATAAAATCACGGTTAATCACTTGGAGAAGATAGCCAACAAGACTCTTGAGGTGAACAGAGTCACTTTTTCCGATGATGAATTGCCCGTAGAAGGAACCAAGGATAACAGAGCACTCTATCTCACGGTAAAGTGCAAAGATTCTATAGTTACTCGAGTGTTGTTTGATAACAGTTCAAGCGCGAATATTTTCCCTCTTTCCACGTTGAACAAGTTGAAGGTGGGTGGTGCAAGAATCCACAAGAACAATATTTGTGTACGAGGGTTTGATGGCGGGGGAAAAGATTCGGTCAGTGCCATAGTGCTCGAACTGACAATCAGACCGACTGATTTTACCAAGGAATTCCAAGTGCTAGATGTGGCTGCTTCCTACAACCTGCTATTGGGGCAACCCTAGATCCATGCTGCTAAAGAAGTCCCCTCTACTTTGCATCAAATGGTAAAATTTGAATGGGATCTGTCACACCTCCTTTTGGCTATTACTACACGCGGAAAGGATATAATAAAGAGAGGTTTTCCAATTTAAGTGACAATCGAAACGGTATTAATTATTAAAAAATCAGAGTCTCCACTTGGGATAATTTTGTGATGTCCCAAGTCACTGTTTAGAATCTCGAATCAAGGAAAGAATGACTTTGTTTAACAGTCCGCGAACCAAAAATCCGGATAAGGAATTTCCTTAACCCGAGAGAAGGTGTTAGCCACTCCCGAGTTCCATGGTTCTAGCACGGTGGCTCAACTGTTATATTTGGCTTAAATTCTCTGATATTTATACAATTATGAGCCTATTTGCATTTTTTATCTTTTAACAACTTTTATTATTATTATTTTTTAAGAAAAATTACAACGTTATTTAAAATACGTCTTGAACCACGTCACATAAATGCACCCGCAACTCTGGACATATTGTATCTAACATTGTTCAGATTTTAGTTTCAGTCACATAAATGCACACCCGAATTTAAGGAGATAAAATTATTAAAGACGCGCCTAAAAGCGACTATCGTGTTATTATCTTCGAGGGAAATCGTGACATTCGCTAAACGGCATGTCCCGAGTCTCTAAATATTCAAAAGAGATAATTAATTGAAAGCCACGCATTTGAGATTTTATTTGGCGCGACACACCTCGATTATTTCAAAAGGGCTTTACTCAACTAAAACAAACTACGGATGTTTATAGATTATTTAACTAGATTTCAGATTATTATAAGACCAAGAGCGTTCGATATAAAATTATCTTTGGAGCAAGTGTATAATTTTAGCTATATAGAATGGTTAAGTTATTAGCAATTAAGAAAATCGGGTCCGTGAGCCTTGTTATGGATCGGGCTCCGCAGAAAATCAACCATTTGGCCCAATACTACCTAACAATCAAGTCCAAATTCTCAAACCAAAGGGGAACAGGACCAAAAATAGATATGAAATATGATTAATAAAATATCAGAGTACAAAATATCAAAGATGAAAACTTACTTAAAACATTATCTTTATTCCAATATAAACAGGAGAAGGTTTACAGTAACACTGGAAGTACAAGGCTTGGATGAATAGAAGGCTAAGGGAATTCTTAAGAATTTTTCTAAGATTTTCCGATGCCTTCCCAGTAAATTGAGTGTCTCTTTATAGACCTCAAGAGATAAGGAAAGGAGTCTCTTTCCTACAAGTGGACGACTCATAATCGACCGACAATATTAAATGGGAGATGGGAACCTCTACACAATTTTGTCAAAAGATGTGGGTCCCTAGATAACTAGAAAAGTCCACCGACACTATTAATTAGTGGAGTTTGCTTTTTGAAAAGAAAGTCGCGTGCTGTGTACAATTATTGACAGCACTTACATAACATCAAGTGGGCATTCCCACCACTTACGGGTAATTACAGCTATACCCAAACTAGATTCCTTTAGAATAGTATTCTCGTCCTTGGGGAAAATAATTCCGTTTCTTTGAAACGCTATTTTCCCACAGAGATAAGATATCTTATTCATAATAGGCTTCTAGATAGGCCTGCACTATACCCTGTGGATCACACATATCTCCATTAGAAGATTCTCCTGATGATCCAGCTGCTTCAATGAGCTGTAGCAAAGCTGCTTCATCCTGCTTGTCGAGGTGAAGAATAGCTTGTTGAAGTTTTTTCTTGAGTTCGGCTTTCGAGTGAGCTGAAGACGATGATTGAACATGAGCGTTTCCTTTGCTTGGAGTAGGGGCCTTTGGCTTTGGCGTCCATCCTTTGACCATAATCTCTTTGGAAAAATACTTTATCCGCTCTAATTCAGCGGCTTTCAAATCCCAACTGATAATATAAGAAACTCGCTTTTGAACATAATATTTACACATTTTAATATGCATCGGCAAAGTTGAGATCTCTTGCTGAGTCTGGAATTCATCAAACTTATTTAAAAATCTCTGAGGGAGGTTTTCTAGTTTTCCTCCGAAGATCTTCCACCAATCGTGAAACCACCTAGGAATAGTGGCTTTAGCCAAATCTGAACTGTACTTAACAAACCAGGTGTGAGTAGGTCTGAGATACATGAAATTATTGTAGGTATACCAGTTAAAAGTTTGAGGCTTATGGCGCATACTCAAAGATATGGGAGTAAGAAGATGGTCTACTTGCCATTCAAATGGGGAAAGAATTCGCCTAATGGTGAATTGGGAGTATAGGATGAAATCTGGGTTCTTCTCAGAATATACATGCTCAATTTCAATCGAATCCGTATCTACTAGAATGGCCTCATAGTACAGACGGGTATGCAGGGGGTCTGAACTATCTACATAGTTCGAATTAAGGTAGCAGGGTTTGATTAGATCTTGAACCCTACCGGACTCGTATTCTTTGTCCAAGGCGAGGATAGGAAATACCTTGGAAGTTAGATACTCAAAAGACTCTGGGGTCGAAGATGAACCAGTTTGCTCTTTGTGTTGGACTTTCGGGTCAACCGCTTGGGCAAAAGACTCAGGAATTTTCATTTCATAGGAGGTTTTGGTTTGGACCTTAGAGGTAGATCCAGAAGATGCTACAGATTGTGGGCCTGGTAAGGCTTCAGGTTTTGGGCCTGGAGTTGGACTAGTATTTTTTGGATGATTACCTAATACTGTAAATTAATTTGGGCTTTGGGTCGGACTAGGCAGAGGAGGAAAGGAAGGCCTTAATTGGGCCAAGGTAAGAGGAACGAAAGGTCTGATCGTATTGGCCTGCCTTTCAGGACGAACATTTTTGAAAGGTGAATTAGGTCTTGAGGGCTTCATGACCCTGCAGGAATTCACGGGTTAAGAAATCAGGAAGGGAGTTATTTTCTCCTTTAATATACTCTATTTCAAAATCAAAGCTAGATAGTAGAGCTTGCCATCTAGCAAATATTTGTTTTGAAACCAAATTCTTAACGTCTTTATATAAAATTTCTTTTGCAGATTTGCAATCTACACGAAGTAAAAAAGGTTTGTTAACCAAATCATCTTGAAACTTTGTGATACATAGCACTGTAGATAAAACTTCTTTTTTAACAGTGCTATAATTTTTTTGAGTAGAGTTCCAGACTCCAGAAGTAAATCGAACTAATTGTTCACCTTTTTCAGGACTAATACATTGCTTAAGAATACCACCATAACCAAGGTCAGAAGCATCAGTTTCAACAATCATGAAAGCTTCAGGGTTAGGGATACCAAGACAAGGAAGATTTATAACTATTTTCTTAATTTTTATAACAGCATCAGTTTGCTCATCACTCCAAGGTGAGGGATTCTTCCTAAGTCGTTTATAAAGAGGTTCACAAACCTGTCTAATATTAGGGATTAAATCAGCCACGTAATTAAGGCTTCCTAGAAACTGTTGAAGCTGGGTTTTATCTTTAATTTCATTAGGAAACTTGTTGGAGAACTCTATGGCTCGACATATAGATTTAAAACTACCCTGATATAAGTCATGGCCTAAAAATCAAATGGTAGTTTGAAAAAGCTTAATCTTTTTAGCACTGACTACCAGACCATTATGCTTAACCACATTAAAAAATGTATTAAGATGCTTAAAATGAGAATCTATGTCCTCAGAGAAGATCAATATGTCATCAATATAAACTATAGACATATAAGAGTAAGGATTGAAAATATTAATCATAATGTTCTGAAACTCAGAAGGAGCATTTTTCAATTCAAATGGCATGACATTCCATTCATAATGTCCGAAAGGGACATTGAATGCTGTCTTATACCTATCTTCATTTTTAATCTGGATTTGCCAGAAACCCGATTTCATATCGAACTTACTATGAAGGTTTGCTTTATAAGTCCGTTTAAGAAGATCCCTTTTGTTATGGATCGGATGACGGATCAACTTTAGGACAGAGTTTAGAGGCTTATAATTTATTACAAGCCTTGGAGCACCCCTCTCCTTTTCTGCACTTTTATTTACATAAAAGGCAGAACAACTCCATGGAGAGTTAGAAGGACGGATTATACAATTTTCTAGTAAATGGTTAATCTCAGTTTTGCAAGTCTCCAACATTTCTTGGTTCATTTGAATAGGCCTTGCCTTTGTAGGGATGGACCTTTCATCAAAATCATCAATGTAAGGGAGTGCAACAGAATGCCGTTTAATATTCCAAAAAGCAGTAGGCAGATTTGAACAAACTTCTCTTTCAAATTTTTGTTGAAGAGAATCGATTTTGGCCACCATTCCGGGGGATTTTAAAGCTTGTTTAATTTATTCAATCTTTATTTCTTCTATAAGGAAAGAAATATGATTAGAGAGGTGATTAATTTTAAAAACAGTTTTATTTTTTACAAACAAAACTTTCTTCAGGAGAAAGAGATTTAACAAATGGGAAAAATACCTTTTGACCAAGGATGCAAGCATGAATGCCATCTAAATCATCAGTATAGGGTTTTAACTGATATATGAAAGGCAAACCAAGAATGATATCTTCATTAATATTTTCAGTAATAACAAAATCATTTGTAAAGCAAATGTTATTATTACAAATATGCGCTTTAGACAATTTGTAATCTATTTTCATCCGCTCTCCTGTCGTAGAATATAAGCGAGTTGTACCCTTTTCAAGGTACTTGAGAGGAATGAGGCCTTTGACAATACAATTGCGATCGGCTCCACTATCAAATAATGCGATTTTGTTAAGCACGAAGTCTTTAGCAATCACTAATTTAATAGGGATATGCTGACTGATAGATTTAATGGTAGATACCGAAGGACCAACAGGACTGGCTTCTTTTTGAAGACCGGGATCAATTAATTCTCCAGGAAAGTTAGAGGTGGGTTCAAGAATAGAAACAGATTTTCCCTTATCTGTTGCAGGAACTTCTCTAAGAACTTGAGAAGTAAGGGCCTCAATCTCAATCTTATCAAGACGAGATTTCATATTTCTGACTTTCTGCTTAAGGGAATTCATTTCTACCCGTAAGTCAGAAATAGAGGGCTCGGCAGATTTATCTAACCTAGAGAAAACTTGTTTCATACTAAAATGTTCTATGAACTTAGAATGAGAAGGTTTATTTTGATATGAACCAAGAATAATCTTCTTAAGTTCAGCAAGATATTTAGTTCTAGACTCATCATCCTTGATATGGTCAATAATATCAAAGAGAACCTCTTTAGAGTCTTCAGTAATTGTACTAATGGTATTAGAATTACAATCACAGAAAATACCTTCGCACGATTCTTCGCAGGAATCATCTTGTTCGGACTGACTTTCATCAGTCTCATATGCTACGTTGATGTTTTCTTCATCACTATAATCATCTGAAGATGTATCATTAGAAGAAGAATCATCACTTTCTTGGAGGATGGAAAAGAGTTTTTCCTTAGTATCATCATCTAATCCTAGGAGATTAATTTTCTTCTTCTTTTTAGAAGATTTACATTGGTTGGCTCTATGTCCAGATTTTCCACAATTCCAACATACATCTTCTTTATGGGAAGGCCTATGCTTCCTGAACTTCTTCTTGGGTTGGTATGGCCTATCCTTAGAAGTATTCTTTCTAGGTTTCTTAGACTTATACGAAGACTCTTAGATTTCTTCTTAGCTAGCTTAGAAGGGGGAGAGTCTATATTACCATACGCAAAATCACGACAAAAACTGCCTAATTCGGATCTAGATGTCATCATATCTTTCTTAAGGTGACTCTTGAGTTTTAAGTCGGTACAAAGCTCTAAGACTGTGGTGTTAATGACACTAATAATATCTCCGTAAGTCATAAGGTCATAGGGCACTTTACCACCGCACCTATCCCTTATTTTTGACCTAACCTTTTCGGCAAAAAGAGGGGGAAGACCGCTAATGAATCCGTCTTTCCAGAAATCACTATTACAGTCGGGTCTGGTCATAATCTTAACCATAAACTGATCCTTATACCACCTATAATCGCTCAATTTTGGGCAACAAAGGTTGTTAAGGATTTCAAGACTTCTATCTTGAAAGAGTTTTGGCTCACCTACAAAGTGTTTGGCAATGTGGCAGAGTAAAGTGGCACAAACATCCTCTTTAATCTCAGATCCCTGAGTTTCCATATCACTACCCGTTTTAACAGTAGTAATAATAGTGGTTGCGTTGAGGATCTGAAGCTTAAGTTCTTCGGTGACATAATTATCCCACCAATACCTAAGCATTCCGGTAAAGCCAGCAGTGATCATAGCAGCTGCTTCTTTATCGGAGGAATTGCGTAGCTTATAGCAGGTATTGCAAACACCCATTTCGTGAAGGACACGATAGATTTGATGTTCGGCTAACCCATCAATATTCCATTCCATGATTCCCCTAGCATCATGAGATGATTGGGACTGGAGACCGTCTTCCTCATACTGAGTATCAGGAAAAGAGGGACGACTATAATAGTTTCGTCGATGGGGGTATCTATCGGAGAGTCTAAGGAGAGAGTTATCGAAAAGGGTTCGTACACTCTCAGAATTAGTGGTTTTGTTCTCCTTAGTCGAGCGAGAACCAGAAGCAGGATTAGAAGCTTCTTTTGCTTTGGAAGAATCAGAAACTGCTGAATTTTTTGCCTTACTTTCGCTAGAGACATGAAAGTGGGCTAATTTTTCGGTAATCTGTTCGACTAATTTACCCGAGACAGAGATATTGTCACTTAGTTTAGGGAACAATTCCCGTCGAAATTCAGGAGGTTTGAATATAGGATTAGGCTCTATCGTACTGTTTGTACTAGGCCTAGGGATACTTAGACTAGGGGTTAGTTTAGGATTTGTTTCCTCAATTTGCAGGGAAACAGTGTGCAGCAACTTATTGGTGTAGTTGTTTTTTCCGACAATTTTGTCTATATCAGCATTTGAGGGTGCACTCGCAGGGTTACTACTTTTGAGTTTGAAAGGAGAAGCAGGGATAATAGTATTGGAATGAGGAATTTAAATTCCCTCAAGCGGAGGAGTGATAGACTCAACGACCTTGCTTGACTGAGTATACCACTTATTAACAAGGACTTGTAATGACTCATTTTGGTCATCTAACTTTCCAGTGATCTCAAACCATCTGAAGAATTCGATATCACACTTTAAACGCTTCATGTCTGAAATCCACTGTTTTCCCAAAAGAGATTGCTGACTCTGAGAATAGGTAGCACTATACCATTTGACTTTCAACCTATTTTTAGGGTCAAGCCATAGTTTTTTCAAAGAAGCCAGATCAGGGGTATAATCCTCATCTGTAGTAATAACACCCAAACCAGGGTCTGAATATTGCCTTGGAGGCTCCATGTCAGACGCTGTGGGACTAGAAGGTTCCTGGACCTTAGAATTATAAAACACTTTTGGGATTTCTCCCGGAAAATCTACACCATCAACTTGACTTTTGTCAGCTGACCTAAAAGAATAAGAATGATTAAATACTCCTTCCGGGGGCTTCGAAGAAGTAGAACCCGCGGTGAAACTTCTACGAGGTCTGGAGTCCAGAAATTTAAGATCAACCGAACCATCGGAATTTTGAATGATACGTTCAATCTGAGGTTTCTCAGTATGAGAGGAAACAGGTTGGGTAATAGCCTCGAATTGCCAATCTGTATTGGCCAAGAGGTCATTCCACTTGAGAAGGCGAGGAACAAATACTGTACTCTGTACTATGTTCATGGTTAGCTTCCATTAACATAGTCACACCTTTGGTACTCTCTATCCGAGCTCTAGGAGCAAGGGTAGTTGCCATCAATCTGTAATAGACTCGATATATAACAGCTAATTCACGAGTTTCGGATTTACTATTAATATTAAGAGTTTTAATATTAAGAGTTAATATATCTAACACATTAGGATCATTAATATCAACAGAGAAATTAGGATAGCAGTTGAAAACAGGGCCACCTGCTAAATTACTTTCAAGAGCTCCTAATAAAGAATCATCAAAATTAAGAAAACGTGCATCACGTTATAGTGCACAGACAGTAATATTAAGTCCTTTTCTAAACAAAGGCTTAACAGCAACTTGAACAAGACCAATATGCAAGTAATTAAAATTAGATTTATATCTAATTATATCTTGCTCATTTAACAATTTTATAACTTCTAAAGAGTTATTAATAGCTACAGTTGATTCACATGTTTTAATATTATGCTTCTTAATAAAATTAAAATGACCTATCTGGTAGATCTTATGAAAAGGTTCTTCTGGAATGCTCCAGCTATCCAAATTAGCCTCAGTTAAAGCAATCTGAGAAGAACGAGATGTTAAATTAACAGTACTCAAGATATTTTGATTCATTTTGAAAGATACTGTCCAAGAACTTATACAAATGCAAAATCGCATACAAAAGATATTCAGATAAAACCAAATAACAATGATCAAATTATAAATAAGTCCTAAATCTAGTTATCAAGGTTCATAAGGATCTATAAGTTCTCTTGGCTTTACCTCCTTTCTCTCTAGAGTTGTCATGGATACGGGAACACCTAAGGGTCACATTAAAAACGCCTACCACGGCTAACAAGGACCACAAGGACAGGCTTGCCAACGTACTCTCCGGAAATTAATTGGATACCTCACACACTTAGAGAGAAATAAGAACCTCACACAAGATAGATCTTTATATGAAACAGGATAAAACATTTAATACTTAGAAATAATTTAATCATTCTACTTCAAGAAGTTATCAAAATAACTTTAGGCATGGATTTGCAAAAGCATTAAGCTCCAGACAGTATATATAATTAGTTGCTCATGCTAAATACATATACAGCCATCATGGCTCTGATACCGAAGAAAAGAATCAATAGACTCCGACTCAAATGAAACCAATAGACTCTGATAGAAAAATGAAAATAACTGAATTGACAACCCATTACAGTCTCAAATAGAAGAAAATACAGACTTCGCAAATGGACTAACAGACTTGAGTGAAAATCATGAATACATTAAGGCCTTTAATGCTCTTGGGCCTGCGGACATCATTCGGTCTCGCTGCAGGCATGCATGCTAAATCCCCTTGGAGGTGGTGGAGGTCTTCCATCACTTGACGAACGAAGGTAATTGCG
The DNA here is from genome assembly GCA_034376525.1 of Nicotiana benthamiana. Classification (NCBI taxonomy): domain Eukaryota; kingdom Viridiplantae; phylum Streptophyta; class Magnoliopsida; order Solanales; family Solanaceae; genus Nicotiana; species Nicotiana benthamiana. Next base: position 9,869,804 of record CM067333.1, on the reverse strand, counting down.
GTGGAAAAAAACATAGATCTCGTCATGTCTTCACTGTGGATACACCTTACGGTGATGTAATCGGCTATCATCTGTACCCTCTCTCTTATAGCACCCTTGTCTTGCAACAATCTCTCAATCTGCTAGGCCCTGGCCTCCAAAGTTTGTTCAGCTACATGATTCAGTTCTTGAAATCGTTGCAAATCTCTCTCCAGCTGTGCTATTGCTGTGTAACAATGCTCTCTTTCAGCCTTGAAGTCTTTTGCTTGCTTAACCATTTTGTTTTCAACCATGATGACCTTCTTCTTCAATCCCGCAGCCTCGTTGTCATACCTTTCTTTTAGATGTTCGATCATGCGTGCTCGTTCCTCTGCATTTTTGACCAATTGTTTTTGGGCCCTGGCTAGCTCACCCTCTTCTTTGTTCAAGTCAAAACCATATTCTCCTACTTTCAACCTTAAATTGTCCATGAGCTTTTCATCCTTCGCGTTTCTGGTGGGATTCACTACGTCTATTTGCATTTTCTGAATTTGGGCTCGCAAAGCTTCATTTTCTTTGGCTAGTCTTTTCTTTTCCCACTCGTCTGTCGTGACTTGCAAACCATTCTCGAAATTAAGGTCTTTGACTTGGTTTTCCAATTTCCCTATTGTGGCCCTTCGTTTTCCTTGGCTCACCAACTCCGTTGTTCTTGTGGCACTTCAACAAATTCCTGAAGATGTGTTCTTTTGGCCAGTCTTCTGAACTCCACTTCCCTTTTTTACCAAGCTAGATACGCTGGTGCAACCTCGCCTTTAGAGAAGTCTTATACTCAAGTGTTCGCCATCAAGTACTGACACTCTCTCCAAATCTAGCGGACTGCTTCTTCGTGAATCTGACCATTAGGACCAATCTCGACCACATAGTGACTAATGTATTCATCACACGAAACCATTTGGCACCTCTCTAATTGTGTTAGTACCCGGTACGGGGCATAAGGTTGGATTCTCCGGAGACCCATCAAAAGGAAATGAGGCCGAGTAGCTGGATATAATTTCATCAATGGGGAGCCACTCGAATGCTCACTCTATTTGACTTGCATTTATAATACGAGTCTGGCTTTGGAAATACGGCCTTTCAGAACTTCCCAAGGAAGATTTTGAGGTTGTGCTTGCTACCGACCAAAATTCAAAAAAGAATCCAGAGCGGCTGTTCTTGAAAAAGCAGCCTTCCGGTGCCCTTTTGGGGACACTCGGCTAATTTTGACAAGAACTGCCTTATTTATTTATCACAAACAAAATTTGGGTTTTTGACGCTACTTTTGCCAAAATAAAGTTAGGTCCGATTTGGTTGCCTACGTATCTCACGCCTTATGAGAATCAAACCGGCGTAGTTCGGGCAATTCCGACATAATTAAAAACGAGCTTCTTTTTTTCGAAAACCAAATCCTTTTCATTGTTCTTTTCAAATTTTCGGCACAATTTCTGCATCGTATTTGCGAGGGCCATGAGATTTGCTAAATGGCATGCCTCGAGTTCTAAAGTTGAGTTAACATTAATTAAAATGAAGGTCACGCTATGGTTATTATTTTTCCCTTAAGGTGCGCGTGGCCCTCTTCGAATTATTAAAGGAGTCTTAACTATTCAAACACTAGGGGATTAGGGTTTCTCGTCTTATGAAATTGGGAACCCAATTATGAGGAGGCCAAAGCTGACCAAATGGCCTTTATCTAATAATAAAAACATGAATTAGATAGGCCCATGCCTAGACGCCCGATCTGATAGATTTAACGAGTTGAAAAATTGGGCTCCTCTTGAAGTTCCATCTGGTCGCTTGACTGTAGAAGAAATTAAATAGTAACATGGGCCAAAATAATAATCCAATACCTAATTCTTCAGATACTACTACGTCAAATTATGTTACTTAAGAAAATTCAGCATTGGGTCATTGTAGAGGAAATTTAATTTGAATGCACTTAAAGTCAATATTTCAATCCTTGCATTCTAGGAATACCCCTACTTGCAAAATCACCATTTTAACAATTGTCTACTAATTAACATCAAAAGAGTTCAAAAATCACAAGTCAAAACAAACTCTGACCAACACACTCCAGTTAATCGTGTTTTTGAGAGAAAATCATGTGAGGAATTAAGCTACTTTGAGAGGTTAACCAGAAGCAAGCAAACAAGCTCAGATTGTGATACGGCGTTACTTTCCAAAGGCCCAAGATACTGTAGGGACATAACCAAGCAAAAGATTAAGAACTTTCAACACTAAATTCTAAGATTATAAAATGCAGACTTAGCCTGACTATTGGCTTACCCAAATTCAACAAAAACTTCACGATTTGGACCCAAACAACCTCAATTAACTGCTAGCAGTTACTTTCATACACACAATTCCAGAGAAGAAAAAATAAACCTACTTACATCTGTACTTAGTGTCCAAGAAGCTATAGCCAAATTATTACAAGGATTGAAACGAGTCCCAAATATTCATAACATTACATGGGTTAGACATTTAAAGCAGAAATATGAATAAAAAATTTGAATAAATAAAAACAAAGGGGAGAATGAACATATCCAACAAACAAGTAGATCTTCATCTCTTTACATTATATGAATCAACCTTTACATTTGGCATCAGAGCGTGTACCTGAATATGACAAAGCAAAAATCAGAATTTGAGTTAGAGATTCAAGAGGAATCAGCAAGATTCAAGAAGAATCGGCAACAACTGGACATCAACCAACAATTTTTAACTAGTTTTGGACCAGAAAAATGAAGTAACAACCCAGAAAATAGTTTCAATCCAAGCAAATTGAACCAAAGGATATTTATCTGACTTGATTTTGGCTCATTTCGAATATCAACTAACCACAAATTGTTCAATTCAAGAGATGAACTCAAAATCACCTAGGACTCAATGGAACAGTAACTTTACACAACTTGACCCAGAAAAACTTTCCCAAAATTAATGTCAACCTATTTCAAATTTCATTAATAAAGCAGTATTGTTTTTTAGAAGTTGGAAACTCACAAAACCCTGAAGAAACACCTAATGAAATAGTATTTCTTGCTATCTTATGATTTTCAGAATTTTCTCCCTTGATTTCTATGAAACAGTGAAATTCATGCAGATTTTTATTTGTTGGGTTTTAGCTTTCCTCAAATCTGCCTTGAAAGGCAAGAAATGATTCCTTTATAAGCAACCAAGTTGGGCAGCCTCAGCTTTCCCTTTCTTATACCCTGCCCCTTCTTTAACTCTCATTTTAGCTTAGGTGTCCCTCAATTACTGACTTGTTACCCAAGTTAAACTACCATACATTCTGAAGTTCACTAACAGCCCCTACTAGAAGCTTCCTATTCAGTTGTGAAAGATTTTCTAACCTAGACTACCCATAATACCTCTTAGCTATTTACGTTATACTCACATAAGCTGGGTCAATTTGACCCAAGGTTCCAATTTAATAGAGACCCAACCTAAAACCCAATTTAGGAGTATGAATCTCAAACCCAAGCACAACCAAACCAAGTTCTGAATTAAATAAAATAGAAACAGGAGCCATTCGAGCCATAATTTTTACTTATACCAATTAATGTAACTAAACGCTTAATGAAAGTTAAACTAAATTACTAATGGATTATTGAAGCTAATTAATGTAGAGAGAAGAAAGCTCCTAAACTAACATGCATGTGCAGGACTTTAAAACTGGGGCATTCAAAAGTTCAAAAAGAAGAAGGAGGAGCGGATGGCAAAACGATTGACAAAGTAAAAGAAAACAAAAGAGAAAAGATAAATAAATAGCTAAGATGACTCAAAACAGTCCTACCCGACCTTGCAGAACTCCATCGATTTCTTGACCTTGTTAGACCTTAGTCTTGTGGCTCTTTTGTGTGAGGACACATGACTAAGGTTCAACAAAATCTAAAGATCCTCAGACCCATGGAGTTTGAAATTGTGGGGATTTTGATTCAAGGTTCGAGCCATCGAAGGGGTATTCGAGGGAATATATTTGTAGATTCATCACGAGGGAGGCATGGGGGTTGCAGAGTGTTAATTTGGGGTTGACTGGAGGCGGCGCTGCCGGCCACGGCGGAGGTTTCAGAGCTTCTGAGCAAGATTCGAGGGAAAAGGGGTGTGGATTTGGAAAGAGGAGAACTAGAGGAAGCTATGGTGTTATTTTGGTGGTCATCGGAGACCCGTTGCCGCCGTGGGCGATTTTTGGTAGGCGGGGACGGCGGAGTTAGGGTTGGTCTCTAGGGTTTACTGGGGTGTACGAGAGGAGATGGGTTTGGGCGGTGGGGAAACGTTTTGACATATAAATACTAAGTGATCTATAGTTGTGAACCGTTGGATCACTTCAACCTAGACAACTAGGATTGATCGTAACGATATGACGTATTTTGGTCGTCTCAAATGGGAGATCGATTAGGGGATGTGTTTGGGCCGGTTCAAGGGGGATTTTGGACGGGTTTCCTTTGGGCCTGGGGGGTTTTAAAGGCTGGCCCAAATTAGGTCTCTTATTAAAAGACCACATTCTTTTTAATTTCTTTTGTTTTATTTTGAAATTAAAAACTCTTTTTCTTTTTAAATTAAAATAAAAATCTAATTTAACTCTTGAAAACTAAATTAACTTACCCAATTATATTGAAATCTAATTAACAATTAACACAATTAATTAAATACCAAACTAACAAGATTCAAAGCTAAAAGTTAAGCGATGCAAAAATAAATTATTTTGTAATTTTCTATTTTTGTAAAAACCTTAATTACTAATTAATCAAAAATGTGTAAAATTAAATCCTAAATGCAAATTGAATATATATTTTGTATTTTCTATTAACTAAAATGAAAATAAACATGCACAAACAAATGCAATCAATTAATAGAAAATGCCACGAAAATCCACAAAATTGCACATAGTAAAAAGAAATTATTTTGTTTTTAAAACTATAGGAGTAATTCATATAGCAGCATGTATATTAATTTGTAGGAAATTTATCTTTAAATTTGTATGTCGTTGCACCATCAAATTTGTATAATATTAATTGCTTGTGATGACCCAAATGGTCCTCATTCATTTTGAAAGTAAATTCTATATTCAAAACCCTTAAAACCTCCTTTTTGTTTTGCCTGGATTTGCATGCAAAGTCCGGATGTGTATCCGAAAAGTCATTATGTAAAAATCTATGAAACATGATGAATTTTGCTTTTAAAATGAATTTAGGTTGACTTCAGCCAATATTTGAGATAAACGGACTCGGATCCGTAATTTGACGGTCCTCGAGGGTCCGTGGGAAAATATGGAACTTAAGCGTAGGCCTAAAATCGAATTCCGAAGTCCCAAGCCTGAGAAATAATTTTTTGGAGAAAATTGTTTGAATGAATCCCTTAGAGTTTTTGAAAATTTGAATGTAATTGAATTCGATGGTATCGTGCCCGTATTTTAGTTTCAAATCCCAGTACAAGTCTTATATAGTATTAAGTCGATCTTGTAAAATTTGGTAAGAAACAGACTTGAAATGACGTGAATCGGACCATCGATTGTTAAAATTTGAACTTAAGAGTTCATGATATTTTTCTTTGATTTTGATGCTAAATTCATAGTTAATGATGTTATTTTGATGATTTGATCATACAAGCAAGTCCGTATGATGTTTTTGGACTTGCGTGCATGTTGGGTTTGTAACTCCGAGGGCTCGGGTGAGTTTTGGATAGGCCACGAAGTGAAATTTGGACTTAAAGAGTTGCTGATATGTTGTAGGTCTACAGGCTTCAAAGACAACTATTCTTCCAAAATCCTTAACATTGTTTTACATGATTTCAACTCAAAATCAAGGGTTTTCATGGGGGAAATTGGGCATTTTGGATAGAGCATAGGATTTTCCTATTTTGGGGATTTTGACCTCGATTTGAGATTCGATTTCAAAACAAATTATATATTTGAGTTCATGGGTTAATGGGTAAACGTATTTTGGTTCGAACCTCGGGTTTTGGCCATGTGGTCCCGGGGTCGATTTTTGACTTTTTGGGAAAAACTCTAGAAAATTTAGTTTCATGCATTATAATTGATTCATTTAACATTTATTGATATAGTTAAGTAACTTGTGGCTAGGTACAAGTGAATTGGTGGTGGAATCAAGTGGGAATGCGGTAGTTGAGACTTGAATTATGTTCCAGGCATTGAGGTAAGTGTTGGGTCTAACCTTAGCTTGAGGGATTAGGAGTTGTGTCTTATTTTCTACGTGTTAACTATGGAGTGCGACGTATAGGCGTGGTGACGATTATCTATACGTCGGTATCAAGCATGCCTGTGAGTCTTGTATTGCAATTGTTATTCTCCGTCGTGGTTTATTCATGCTTAATATGGTGATTATATTATTATTTCCTTGTGGGGATGTTGTTGTTATATTATTATTCCCTTGCTGGGATGTTGTTATTATATTATTGTTTCCTTGCCGGGATGTTGTAGCTATATTTTGGTTTCCTTGCCGGGATATTTTTGTTAAATTGTTGTTCCCTTGTCAGGATGATATTATTGTATTATTAATCACTTGCCGGGGTGTTGTTGTTATATTATTGTTCCCTCAGCATGGATTCTTTCACGATTGGTGTTGATACATGAAATGGAAGCGGGTTTCACGCCTGCAACAGTACTATATGAAATGGGAGCGGGTTGCACGCCTGCAATGGTACCATATGGAATGGGAGCGGTTGCACGCATGCAACGGTACTTGTTGCATCCAAACGCACACACAAGTATATGCAGTCATCAAGTAATAAAGTGACTAAAAGTCGGATGTCGAACCCACGAGGACTTGTAATTAACTATTAACTAAGTTAGCCTATCCTAATTATCTGAACAAGAATTAAACTTAGGAATATTCGATTCTAGATTAATTAAAATAAAGAAAAACAATTTGTAAACTTTGAAGAAGGGAGAAAGCAGATTTTATGATATCAATGTAATGAAGACGATCTAGGGTCATGGGCTATCTAACATTCCTATTATATTCTTCAATTGAATTGACTAACTAATTTATCTAGTTTATTGGTTGACAGGGTTAATATTGCTCATAAGAATGTGTCGAGTTCTTACTCGCCTATTAAAGCTAACCTAACTCCTATATGTCTATTGATTTAGAACTAACAAGAACGCATTTATAATTCCTGTAAATTAACCAAGCTAGGAAAATAGGTATATGCCTATCCTAAGCGTGAATCCGTTCCTTGATACCCAAGTTTAAGAACTTGCTCTACTCAATCCTATGTGCAATATAGAATTCCTACTTTCGAGTTAAATTCAATATTCTTAGATAGTATTTAATTGGTGATCAAGCAATCAAATACTTACCAGCACATGGTGTCAGTTGCGTTGATACTACACATTGCACTCTTTTGTGCAGATCCTGGTGTTGTTGCTTTCGGACCACAGTGAGGTTACTGTGTCCAGTTTATCGGGCGACCCGAAGTAGTCCTGCAGGAGTGCGCATGCCTTGGCATCTCCTTATATCTTTTCATTCTATTTCTTTCATGTATTCCAGAGACAATTTCATTTTAATCTTTTAGACCTTTATTTGTAGTATTCCTAGACAGTTTGTGAAATTGTGACACTAGTTCTCGGTAGTTTTGTTATGGATTGGTACTGGTAGCATTATAAAAAAATTGTATTTCAGTCTTCTCTTTATTAAATTCTATTACTTATTAAATGATGGTTCTTAATGTTAAGAGATTAAAATGGGAACAAGGTAAATAATTCAATCGAATGGCTTGCCTAGCTTTCACTAGTAGGCGCCATCATGACTCCCGAGGGTGGAAAATCCGGATCGTGACAATTTGGTATCAGTGCTCTAGGTTACTTAGGTCTCACAATTCACGGACAAGCTTAGTAGAGACTGAGGGATCGGTATAGAGATGTCTGTATTTATCCCTCAAAGCCTACATAGTTAAGAAAAACTTTACATCTATTCTTTCCTCTCACGCGGTTTGGTTTCTCAATACTAATTGAATTTCGACTCTGTTTTTTCTCAAATGGAGAGAACATGTGCTTCCTCATCTACTCGGGCAGGCTTTCTTCATGTAGCACCAGCCATCTCTTAGGCTGGGGGAGTAACACAAAATCCCGCTATTCGTACTCTGGAGCAGATGGCTGCCCAATTTCAGACACCAGCAGTTCAGCCAGCTGGAGTAGTTCAGCCGGGTGTGGTAGCTTAGACCGGTGATGGAGCAGATATGTCTGCTAATGCCTTGTGGAGATTGGACAGGTTCACCAAGCTCTTCACTACCACTTTCAGCGGGGCATATTTTGAGAATCCCTATGATTATTTAGACAGTTGTCATAAGGTTCTAAGGAACATGGGGATAGTGGAGACTAATAGGGTTGACTTTGCTACTTTTCTCTTATCTAGATGCGCCAAGACTTGGTGGAGAGATTATTGTTTGGCTAGACCAGCTGGGTCTCCAGCTTTGACTTGGGATTAGTTTTCTCAGCTATTTTTGGAGAATTTTCTTCCTATCACTCAGAGCGAGAGATATCAGAGGCAGTTTGAGCATCTTCAGCGGGGTCTATGACTTTTACTCAGTCCGAGACTAGATTTATTAACTTAGACCGTCATGCTCTTCTTATACTTCCCACTAAGAGAGAGAGAGAGAGAGAGAGAGAGAGTGAGAAGGTTCATTGAGGGACTCATTCAGCCTATTTGATTACAAATGTCTAAGGAGGCGGGGAGTGAGATTTTTTATGAGGCGGCCAATGAGGCTAGGAGAGTTGAGATGGTTCTATCATAGGGGTGGTTAGGGGTCAGACAAGAGGCCTCGTCATTCGGGTAGATTCAATGGCGCCTCAGCTCGAGGTAGAGGTTATTTTGGTAGAGGCCATCCTCTTAGACCTTTTCAGTCAACACTTCAGGCTTCTCACGGTGCTCTAGGTGGCCATGGTTCTCACATGCAGTATTCTAATCAACAGTTCTATAGTGCTTCACCAGCTCTTATCATTGCACTTCCGCTTAAGAGATTTTAGGGCCGTCAGCCCCAGTAGTCAAGGGCTTGTTTTACTTGTGGCGACATGAGTCATATTGCTAGATTTTTCCCTCGAGCACCGAGAAATTCTCAGTACCAGGGTTCTCGTGCAATAGTTGAGGCACTAAGTGTTCCACGGTTAGCTCAGCCAGCTAGAGTCGGGGTTAGGGGTGCTAGAGGTAGAGGTATTAGAGGTAGAGGTCAGGTTTCTAGAGGTGGAGGCCAACCAACAGGAGGCCCTCGGGGAGATGTGATTCAGAGTGGTGGGGCCCAATCCCGATGTTATGCTCTTCCAACCAGGCCTGAGGTTGAGGCTTCCGATGCAATCATCACAGGTACTTTTCTGGTTTGTAGTAGGGATGCTTCAGTGATATTTTATCTAGGGTCTACATACTCCTATGTGTCATCTTATTTTGCATTGTATTTGATCATGCCTAGTGATTTTTTGAGTGCTCCTATATATGTGTCTACACCGGTGGGTAATTCCATTATGGTAGATCGTGTTAATCATTCTTGTACAGTCGTGATTGGGGGTCTTGAGATCCGAATAGATTTGTTACTACTGGATATAGTTGATTTTGATTTCATATTGGGGATGGACTGGTTATCACCTTACAATACTATCTTAGACTGTCATGCTAAGACTGTGACCTTAGCCTTATTAGGTTTACCTTGTCTTGAGTGGAGAGGGACTCTTGGTTATTCTATCCGTAGTGTTATCTCATATATGAAGGCTTGCTGTATGGTCGAGAAGGGGTGCTTGGCCTATTTGGCATATGTTCATAATTCTAGTGCGAAGGTTCTTTTTATGGATTCTGTGCCTTTTGTTCGTGAGTTTTCTGAGGTTTTCCCTTCAGGCCTGCCAGGTATGCCACCCAATAGGGATATTGACTCCTGCATTGATTTAGCTCAGGCACTCAGCCTATTTCTATTTCGCCGTATCATATGGCTCCACCTGAGTTGAAAGAATTGAAGAAACAGTTGCAAGACTTGCTTGATAAAGGCTTCATTAGACCTAATGTCTCACCTTTGGGTGTGCCTGGTGTTGTTCGTTAAGAAGAAGGACATATCAATAAGGATGTATGTAGATTATCGGTAATTGAACAAGGTCACAATAAAGAATAAGTACCCATTTCCACGGATTGATGATTTGCTTGACCAGCTTCATGGTGCCCAAGTGTTTTCTAAGATCAACTTGAGATGTTGCTACCACTAGTTGAGAATTATAGCATTCGATGTCCCTTCAAACAGCTTTCCGCACTCAGTACGGGCATTGTGAGTTCGTGGTGATGTCATTTGGATTGAAAAATCCCCCGACAGCTTTAATGTATTTGATGAAGCGAGTGTTCAGACCTTATTTGGATTCCTTTGTGATCGTCTTCATTGATGATATTTTGATTTATTTCCTCAGCCAGGAGGAGCACGAGCAACATCTGAGAGTGGTTCTTCAGACTCTGAGAGAGAGTCAGTTGTATGCTAAGTTTTCGAAGTGTGAGTTCTGGTTGAGTTCAGTTGCATTCTTGGGTCAATTTGTTTTAGCAGAGGTTATTCGTGTAGATCCGAAGAGGATAGAGGTATTCAAGAACTAGATTTGACCCACATCAGCAACAGAGATCCAGAGTTTCTTTTAAGGTGGTCTGAAGATACTGAAAGACTATGATATCACCATCTTGTATCATCCAGGGAAGGCCAATGTGGTGGCCGATGCTTTGAGTAGAAAGTCAGTCAGCATAGGTAGTCTTTCATACATTTCGGTCGGTGAAAGGCTTCTTGCTTTGGATGTTCAGGCTTTTGCCAATCAGTTTGTGAGGTTGGATGTCTTCGAGCCCAGTCGCATGTTAGCTTGCATAGTTGCCCGTTCTTCACTATTAGAGCGCATTCGAGATCTTCTGTATGATGATCCCCATTTGTGTGTCCTAAAGGATACGATGCAGCACGATGGTGCCAAGTAGGTCACAGTGGGAGATGATGTAGTTTTGAGGATGTGGGGTCGTATTTGTGTGCCTAATATGGATGGACTTCGAGAGTTGATTCTAGAAAAGGCCCATAGTTCCCGGTACTTTATTCATCCAGACACCGCTAAGATGTATCAGGATTTGTGGCAGCATTATTGGTGGAGGAGGATGAAGAAGGATATTATTGCATATGTGGCTCATTGTTTGAATTAACAGTAGTTAAAGTATGAGCATTAGAGACCTCATAGTTTGCTTCAAAGGATTGAGCTTCCCGAATGGAAGTGGGACCGTATAAACTATGGACTTTGTTGTTGGATTCCCACAGACTCAGAGAAAGTTCGATACAGTGTGGGTTATTGTCGAGTTAAGCACAACATTTTATCCTCAGACAAACGGGCAGTCTGAGGTACTATTCAGATTTTGGAGTATATGCTTTATGTTATTAACTTTGGAGGCTCATGAGATCAGTTTTTGCCTATAGCGGAGTTTGCCTACAACAACAGTTACCAGTCGATCATTCAGATGGCTCTTTATAAGGCTTTATATGGTAGGCGGTTTCGGTTGTCGGTTAGGTGGTTTGAGCTGGGAGAGGCTCGGTTGTTGAGTACAGATCTAGTACCTTGGACAAGGCCAGGATCATTCAGGATAGGCTTTGTTCAGCTCAGTCCAGGAAAAAGAGTTATGTCGACCGTAAGGTTCGTGATATGCCATTCATGGTCGACGAGCGAGTATTTCTTCGGGTGTCGCCTATGAAGGGCGTGACGAGATTTGGAAAGAAGGGCAAGCTTAGCCCTAGGTTCATTGGTCTGTTTGAGATTCTTGAGCTAGTGGGAGAGGTGTATTACAAACTTGCGATGCCGCCAAGTTTATCAGCTGTGGATCACCCTGTACGAGGATCCCTACTAAGCATCCTTGGCTGAATGGTTAAAGCGCCCAACTCATAATTGGCGAATTCGTAGGTTAAATTCCTACTGGATGCATGCCAATGAGACCCTACAATAAGTCTATTGGAATTGGCTCTGTATCAATGGAATCTCATCATCCATACATATCGAATTGATGTGGTATATTCATATCATAGTATATGAACAGTAAGAACTAGCATTCTTATTGAGACTATAACTCATAGGGAAGAAAATCGATTAATGGATGGAATCAAATATGCAGTATTTATAGACAAAGGTATTCGGTTATTGGGGAAAAATCAATATACTTCTAATGTCGAATCAGGATCAACTAGGACAGAAATAAATCATTAGGTCGAACTCTTCTTTGGTGTCAAGGTAATAGCTATGAATAGTCATCGACTTCCGGAAAAGAGTAGAAGAATGGAACCTATTATGGGACATACAATGTATTACATATGTATGATCATTACGCTTCAACCGGGTTATTCTATTCCACCTCTTACAAAGAAAAGAACTTAAAAAAATACTTAATAGCATAGCGATACATTTATACAAAACTTCTACCCCGAGCACACGCAATTGAACCGTAGATAGTCAAGTGAAATCCAATCCACGAAATAATTTGATCTATGGACAACATCAGTGTGGTAAAGGTCGTAATGCCACATGAATCATTACCGCAAGGCATAGAGGGGGAGTTCATAAGCGTCTATACCGTAAATTCGATTTTCGACCGAATGAAAAAGACATGTATGGTAGAATCGTAACCATAGAATACGACCCTAATCGAAATTCATACATTTGTCTTATACACTATGGAGATGGTGAGACGAGATATATTTTACATTCCAGAGGGGCTATAATTGGAGATACCATTGTTTCTGGTACAGAAGTCCTATAAAAATGGGAAATTCCCTACCTTTGAGTGCGGTTTGAACTATTGATTTACGTAATTGGAAATAACCAATTAGGTTTAGGACGAAACCTAGAAATCGATCACTGATCCAATTTGAGTACCTCTGCAGGATAGACCTCAACAGAAAACTGAAGAGTAACGGCAGCAAGTGATTGAGTTTAGTAGTTCCTCATATAAAATTATTGACTCTAGAGATATAGTAATATGGAGAAGACAAAATTCTTTCAAGCACCGACAGAACCGGAAGCGCCCCTTCTTCCAAAGAGAGGAGGACGAGTTATTAATATTTCATTTGACGGTCAGAGGCGAATTGAAAGTTAAGCAGTGGGAATTCTAAAGATTCCCAGGGGGAAAATAGCGATTCCTCCTACGTTACCCATAATATGCGGAAGAATCGACGTTTTTTTCTGGAATGCCATTTCAAGTATTGCTCCCGTTGGACTTCATATGTCGGGATATGGATCAAATAATAAATATTCCTTTTTAGGTGGTCTACGGGCAGCTGCTCAATCAATTAGTTATGAAATACCATTAGCTCTATGTGTGTTATCAATATCTCTACGTGTGATTCGGTGAGACCTAAAATTTCCCCAAATTCTTTTCTTTCTAGTAACAAAGGTAAAAAGATTTGATTGAACTAATCCAGATAGTTATATGAGTGAAAGAATCCCAAAATGCAAATTCTAGGTTTTCCCACCAAAACCCAAATTTCTACTAATTTCCATGTTAAAACTTATGCATAATCGATATATTTAACTCAAAACTAGTATAAACCACTTATCTCATGCTTGGTGGTGAAAATGGCACTCTCAAGTCGCTCTGAAACTTGCTCCCGTAGGGAAAATGGGGTTGAAATGAGCCAAACCCTTGTTTTAAAGAGACATTGCCAGCCCCCAATTTCGCATCTGCGATCACTTGACCGCTTTTGCAGTTCTCCAAGTGCGGTCCCAACTGCTGCTTCTGCGGTCTTCCAAAGTTACCCCCTTCCGCTTCTGCGATTTTCCTTCCACAGGTGCGGTTTCGCTTTAATGGCGAGATGACGGCATTACAGTCTCATCACTTCCAGGCCAAATCGTATCTATGACCCCCATGGCCGCTTCTACGCTCCGCACCTGCGACCAAAACCTCTTAGGTACTGTTACATCAGGTGACAACAGCCCTCCGCCTTTCTTCCAAGTCAAACTCGATCAGTTTAACATCTTAATTCCACTCGAGGTTTTCGGGACCTTAGCCAAGTATACTTACACGTCCCAAAACACATTACAAACTTAGTCGAGCCTTCAAATCACATCAAATAATATCGAAATCATGAATCACAACCCAATTCAAGCTTAATGAACTTTAGAACTTAAAACTTCAACATTCGATTCCGAAACCTATCCGGTCACGTCTGATTGACCTCAAATTCTGCATACAAATCATATTCGACATTACAGACCTACTCCAACTTTCAAAATTGAAATCTGACCCAGATATAAAAAAGTTCACTTCCGGTCAAACTTTTAAAGCACCTTCAAATTTCTAACTTTAGTCAAATGACTCCAAATAACCTATAGACCTCAAAATCCACTTTCGATTGCGCTCCTATGAGCATGCGATTTTTTTCTAAGATTAAATTACTCCTATAAATTCTTAAAATTTAGATTTTTTCTTGTGTGTGTGATTTGTAGAATTTAGCTACGTAATTGTTTGTTTGCTTGCATTTTGAGTACATTTAAATTCAAAAAATACAAAATAGCATATTTTGCATTTAGGATACCATTTTTAATATATTAGGTTTAGTGATTAATTAATAGCGTGAAAAAACAAGACAATAACAAAATCAGTTTTTTTTTTTTTTTGCATTTTCACTTTTGAAGATTCAAATTTGGCTTAATTTTCCTTTTAAATTAGGATTTAGTTAATTTGAAATTTAATTAGCTTAATTTATATTTAAATCAGGTCTTTGCTATTTTAATATTAAATTGGTATTTAATAAAATCAAGTTAGTAATTATAATAAATAAGAAAAAGGATTTGGAAAATAAGGTCTTAATTATAGATCAATTGGGCCATTTTTGCAAAGATAAACCAGCCCAGAACCACCTCTAACATGACCCAACCCGCAGGTAACTCGGTCCGAACCCCCACCCCTCAAACGACGTCGTGTAGACACTTGTTGATCACAACCGTCCGTTGATTTTGATCCAACGGTAGTGAACTAGGGTGTAACCAGTATATAAGTGTCCTTGACCCCCCACCCTAGACCAGACCTCGTACCCTGTTCCCAAAAGAACCCTAATACACTCCAATGTAACACCACCGCCCTCCGCCGCCTGTCGGAAATCACCTCCGCCGGTGGCGATGCTCCGATGACCGCCAAAAAAACACCACACCACCCTCTTAACCTCCTCTTTCTATCACATCTATCAGTTTCCCTCGAATCCCCCTCAAACTCGTCGAGTATCAAGTTGAAACCATGACTGCTCCCCCGCCCATGGTGGCGCCGATACAAAACACCTCCAAACTAACACCTAAGGATCCCCTAGCCTCCCTCACCCCAAATCGCTAAGTCCCTTGCCTCGAATCATCACCAAACCCTCGAATCTCAGTTTGGAGACCCGGCCAGAATCTGACCACCCACCAAACTACCCAAAGCACACCACCACCACCTCTTTCACCTCTCACACCTAGAAACCACTGTCAAAGTCCCTCAAGTGTCTTTACAACTCTCCAAAACCGAAGCGAGGGTTTGGAGTTAAGGTATGGAGATTCTAGAGTCCAAATGAAAAGCTAAGTCCTCACATTAATTAATCTCACCTCCTAGGCTTTAATTTAGTTAAAACATGGTATCATTGCTTGGTAGTTCACCGTCTGTGTTTGTCTATTGAATATGGTCAGTTGGGATTCTGCCTAAGATTTTGAAATTGGCTTGGTTTAAAAGTTGCATGATTAAATATGATTATCAAGTTTTTGGAATTGATCTAAGTTTGTTTATTCAACTGATGCCTCGTCATGGATTCTTTCCTTTGACTCACACTGATAGCATGAGCCTATTACTTGATACATTTGATTCTTGAATTTCGACTGATTAATTGGATTCTTGAGTTTCAGTTGATGATAAATAGCTTGACTCTGATTTTCTTTGTTTAGGCTTGATTAACTGTTCTTCATGATGAATTTATTTAAAACATTTAGGGTTTTAATCGATTCTGTTTTCGTTCTAGTTTGGTTTAATTTTGTTCTATTTTGATTTGTTTTCTAGTGTGATTTTGTGTTTTGTTTTGATTAAATAATCCATGAATGCTGCTGATAATTTGATTTTAGTTTCAATTACCATTAATTGTCAGTCCACTGATTCTTAGCTTTAATTTCATGATTAGTTGAATTATTTAATTAGTTCAATTTTTAGGATCTGTTTGGTCATAGTAGAATATGCTAGATTTTTGTTTAACGATGGTCACTTCTTGACAAGATTATCAGGGTAAAAGGGGATGGTTTTAGTTTGGTAAGTTTCAAAAGTAGAAAAGGGTAGTTTAGGTATTTCAAAATCAGGAAATCTTTAGTAACTGAAATTAGAAGCCATTAGAAGCACCTAGAAGGGGTTCTAATTGGAATTTCAAACTCATAGTGGTGTAACTTGGCTAGCAAGGCATAAAATGAGGGACTAAGTGGCCAAAAGCTGAGATTAAAGAAGGACTAAGGGTGTAATTGAATAAAGGGGCTTCCCTAACTTTTGCTTAGAAAAAGGTAGTCCTTTGTCTGGGAGGGGAGGAAGAAATAAAAGAAAAATTGGTTGAAAAAAGAGAATCTCAGGCGGCTTAAATTTAACTAAGAATTCCACTGTTCTATTTCCACTTTAAATTTCAGAACTCCTCATCTTTGAAAATAATTAGTTTTGTCTGAGTGTTTGCAATGGTTTGAGTTTGAGTCCTGTTGAAAATCTGGATAGTTTTAGTGGTCAGACTATTGTTTGATTAGTTATCTCTGTGCGGATCTCCTGGGGTTTAGTTGTTGGAATTGCTGTTGTTGATCTTTACTGTTGGGTCTCTTATTTCAGCTTATAGCCTCTTTGTTTATCGGCTGTATCAAGTACTCCTATGGTCTCATTTGATCTGCGAAGAGTCAATGTATGAATGTATTGGAAGATAAATGATGAAATGCTGCTTGATTTACCCTATGAAGTTCTATTGTTCTATTTTTGTTTAACTGCATAGTATAGTTGTGTGAACAATACAATGATTTGTAAATAACTGGACTGTTGGACCTCTCCTAGAACAATACGAATGTCCTGCTAATGAAATCAATTTAGCCTAGATAATGTTAGCCGTGAATATCATGTTAGCTTCCACTTAAGCTTAGAATAGGTTATTGGTTATAAATCGAATCCGAAAATAGCATGAACATTTCTATTGATGTAGAATCGGTATCTCCTGTAGTTTAGAATAGTTGGTTGCTTTAATTTGTTCACCATACGCCTGTTGAAAATATGAAACTCAAAATTAGTTCATTTACAATTCAAAACAGTAGTATATTTCATATCTATATTGTGTCACATGTAGTTTGGAAGTTCATGAGTTAATAGCCCAAAAATGAATATGTAAAAGTTGAGAATTTCCGTAGTTACCTCCAATTCCCCGGTCCAGGACTAAGTTTGTGTTAAGGTGCATTAATTTAGAGTTGAAAGGCTGCTAAAATTCAGAATGAGTATGTTAGGTCATCAATATACATACGAGCTGGATATGCGTGTGAGATTCAGATTTAAGGTCGGCATGCCTTGATAATCGTTCATCTGTTCATAATTTACTAAGTCCGTTAGTAATTTCAAATTAGTATTTTGAGAACCAAATAAAATCAGTACTGGATTTGGGCACATAATAAGCCAAAACATGGCAGCCTTTTGTTTAAATAGGGTTTGGGCCTAAAATTTGTTCGTACAAGGCCAACGTGAGGCATCTTCTCATAAAGCTGACTGCATCTTATTCTTCCTGGGCTAATTTTGAAGCCCAAAAAGGTGTTGAAGGCTCGACTTCTTATCAAGATCATTTGGTTGAATTTGCAATATGGTTTGGGCCCTCCCAAGTTAAGTAGCACATTCGAATTATGAGATTTCCCTCTTGTTTAAGTGTTGACTTGAACTTAGAGCCCGAATTCCTTGAATATTAGTTTACTAATAAAGTTAATTAAATAGGTCGTTTAGAGACAATCTTTAATAGAGAACAATGTCTCTTAAGGATGACCTTTGAATAAAGCGAGGTGCGCCACGCCGAATAAAATCACAAAATTGCGTGGCCCTCTTTAAACACTTTCATAAAAATTACTTGGAAATTTGGTATGCCATTTAGAGAATTTTCATGGCTTCCCACAAAGCTAATAACACGTTAGTCACTTCATGCAAGTTATTTAATAATTTTATCTTCCTAAACGCGGGTGCGCATTTATGTGACCTAAATCCAAATCCCAATGATGTTGAAATATGTCAAAAACTGCGGGTTCATTTATGTGACGTGGTTCAAGACGTGTTTTGATAGTGTTGTAATTCTCTTTCAATAATAATAATAATAAAAGTAGTTAAAGTGAAATTGGCACATATGTATAAATGCATTAAAATCAGAAAATCAAGACAAATATAACAGTTGAGTGATCGTGCTAGAACCATGAAACTCCCGAGTGCCTAACACCTTCTCCCAGGTTAACAGAATTCTTTACCCGGATTTCTGGCTCGCATACTGTATACAGAGTCAAACCTTCCTCGATTTGGACTATTAACCGGTGACTAGGGACAACATTAATCATTCCAAGCAGAGACTATGAAATTTTCTTAAATAATTGGATCCCGTTTCGATTGTCCTTAAATTGGAAAAACTTCCTTTCTACATCCTTCGCCGGGGTGTAGTATTAAAAAGGAGGTGTGACAGCTCCCACAACCAGAATCAATATACAGAGCTATTTCTAGACTCAGACATCCAAAGAGACATCGATAACACTGAAATGCACTTCAAATCAAATTTATGAAATTCTTCCAAAAATATGAACTTCCACAATAGGCGTTGAAATGCTCCCAGATCATTCAAAACCCGATTTGGGCATACGCCCAAGTCCCAAATCAACATACAAACCTGTCAAAACCTTCAAATCCCAATTCTGAGGTTATTTACTCAAAATGAACCTTTAGTCAATTCTTCCAACTTAAAGCTTCCGAAATAAGAGTTTTCTTTTAAAATCGGTGCTGAACTTCCTACAATGAAATTGCGACCATGCGTACGAGTCATAATACCTGAAATAAAGCTGCTCATAGCCTCAAACTTCCAAACGATGCGCTAGAGCTCAAAACAACCTGACGGGTCGTTACAAGACAAAAAGGAAAAAGGATATAACCGAATCCCCTAATTTAAGGCACTAATAATGGATTGTATATAATTTTTAAGTAATCCTTATTTAGGGCTGATAATATACAATACTATGACAATTTTTCTAAATAAGTTTAATATATTTTATAGGAAGAAAACAAATCTCTTGAGAAATTGGCACCGTGTGACAACATATAATATGAATTGGCAAATTTTCAGCCTTAGATTATGTTTGACAACGACATCCCAAAAAAAATTGGCATTGTGTAACCTAATTCTAGATAATCCTACTTCCTTATTTATTCTATCCTAGGACTCAACAGCATCTAGTTTCCGCATGAGAAAAAGAGCACCAAACGCTAACCTCCTTGGCCGACTACAATTTTAAGAACACTCCTTCTCATCACCTTTTTGCTATAAGATTGAGATTCATTATTGAGAAGACAAATCACATTGAAAAGAAATAAAATGCAAATTTTATTAATATATATATTCATTCCTTTATGATGGGTGGATTCATCCTCATTTTTTCTCCTTCACTTTTTTTCTTTTGTTTTTATAGTCCTAATTATCATCTCATATATTAATGTATTTCTACCATCTATATTTGTGTATATCTGATGGTAAGCTAGAAATTCGTATTTTAGTCATAATTTACACTCCAATTATTGCATTTTACTTTAAGCTTAAATATTAGTGTGTTGCACTTATTATGTATTTTATGCCATGTATGATGTGATTCCGAGCTATTTAGAAAATTTGGAGCTAATTTTAACAAGTTGAAGCTTTGAAGTCTGAGTAAAAGCTTAAGAAATTAAGTTGGAATCATGTTCGAGGGTCGAGGAACTAGTCTGGATATTTCACTACTGTGCCACGGAGCTTAGAGCACTAGGGCAAAATTCCTACAAAGTGAAAAAAATTAACTCTCTCAAGATCCTCATTGATGTAGCTCATGAGGTGTCGTGCCAGAGTATTTTTGTGATCCAAGTGTCCCACTTTATCTTGGAAATAGTAGTTTCATTCGGGTCCATTACTACATGGAATAAATACATAAAAAATATGACTTTGGAGGACTTTTTTTGACCTTGGAAGCATTGAGAGAACATTGGAGGCTACAAGACACAGGATGTCATCATCTTTCCATCAATTCAATATGAGAGTTTGGACTGTAACATTGGATTGATGCTTCCTTATTCTTTAGTTATATTTGTGATGATTTCCTCTATGATGATGGAGTAGTTTACCTTAGAGTTTGATGGATATGGTATTTTGATAAATAATTGTGAATTTTAACTCTAGTTCTTGCTTGAATTCATTTATGAAGTTTTGAGTTGTTGGAAATTTTTTCACCGGTTTATTAAATCGAAAGAGGAATATTTTGGTGATTATATTTGGAACATTTTGTTTGGTTTAACATAGTGATTCTCCTACGTAATCGAAAGAGCTTGTTAAATTGTTGACTAAATCAAGTTAGGGGAATATTAGAGAGATGTTTCCTAAAGAGTAATCCATTAACGCATGCTTCCATATACATTGCTTATATTAGTTCACCTCGTAAAGTTAAGATTTAATCAAGAGGAGAGTGTTGACTACGCATTTGAACTAATCATTGAGTGAATTTGTGAGAATCATTAGAATATTAGACTGAATTAAACTACAGTTAAATTACAAATTGTTATCTTGCACCTACTTCTTATTTCTCACATTGATAAGAAACCAACTCTGCTAATCTCTAGTTCTTTGTAGTCAATTGCTTTACTTTTCAATAGCTAGTTGTAGTTCATAATCATCCCAACCAAGGTGTTAATCATCCTGGATAGAATTTAAGCTAGAAATTACGTTAGCATTATTTGAATCAATCCCTATGGAGACGATAATTAAAGTATACTATCTTTGGCTAGCGAGCATCAATTTCGTATTGTGTTTTGAGATTGGTGAATTTTAGCGACATTGCCGAGGATTAACAATCAATAGTGTTCAAAATAGTTTTGGTGATAATTCAGGAATTTGTTTTTATTTTGTTCAACATGGGTTTCTCTTCTGCGTGCAGGCAACAGGTTAAATTTGTGGTGTAAGACTAGATCTTCTTCAAATGAAGTAATACCCTACAATCTAGAGTTGGAGAAACACATGCGACAATTGAGGAAAGAGAAAGAGCTCTATCAGAAAGTACTTGGGAAAACCTTAAACCCAAGAAAACATGGCTAATATCATTAACGATGAGTTAGATGTATCTTCAAGAGAGGCAACACAACATAAAGAAGAAGTTACAAGGATAGCTGCTGAGGCATCTCATAAAGCTACTGAGGAAATCGTCGAAGATAATGGTAGTCGAAGATACAATCTCAATCGACCCTTAATTGAAGACCGGTTCAAGAACTTGGTGCCCAGGCCTGGTAGACTATTGGGTGATTATGACACACCAATCTAAAATCAGGGACTATTCAGTGTCAAACCTCCACCAGTAGCAGCAAATAATTTTGAGTTGAAGCAAAGCTTGCTTCAAACTATCCAGAACAATTGTGTCTTTAGAGTCTCACTTAATGGACTTTTAAGAAATTGTGAACACCTTCCAGTATAATGGAGTGTCAAAATATGCAGCCTACTTAAGGGCATTCCTTTTTTCACTGAAGGATAATGGGAAGCAAAAACTTCGGAGCTTACCCACGGGGCCGATTAGGATATAGAAAGATATGACTAAAACGTTTCTTGACAAATACTTCTCAGTCGTAAAAATAGTGAAATACAGAAGAGAAATAGCTTTTGCCAGATGGACACTGTAATCGAAGCTTGAGAAAGATTTAAGCACGTAGTGATGAAGTGTTAGCGTAATGGGATTGAATTGTGGATGCAACTCTAGGACTTTTGGATGGACTGACACCTCCCTCACGATGAACTCTAAACACTGCAGTTGATGGTCCTTTAATGCAGAAGACTCCTGAAGAGATAGTGGCAATTCTTGATGAGCTCTCTGAAGATAATAACTAGTGGCCTACTGAGAGTAATGATAGAATAAAATCAGTTGGGGTTCATCAAGTAGATTCTAACATATTAATGCAAGCCCAGCTAGACGATATGACTAAAGAGATAAGAAAGCGAACCTTAGCCAAGGTCTAGAGCCAACCATCACCAGTTTGTGATTATTGTGGAATAGATCATCCAACGCATGAGTGTCAGGCCTTAGCTGCAGATGAAGTGGTAAATGTTGTGGGAAGCATTGACAGAGGCAAATAGTAGAGTGGTAATAATTTTATGTAACGACCCGACTAGTCGTTTAAAGAATTAACGCCCCGATCCCCTATTAACTACTTTCCCCATGTTTTTATGCTATTGTGAGTTGCCGGGAAGATTTATTTGGAAATACAGAGAGTTTTGGGATACTTAGTCCCTAAATGAGAGTTTAAGTTTTTAGAATTTGGACCATAGTCCGAGCGATGTAAAGATGGACTCGGAATGGAATTTTGATAGTTCTGTTAGCACCGTTGAGTGATTTCAGGTTTAGGAGTGTGTTCGGATTGTATTTTGGAGGTCCGTAGCTTATTTAGGCTTGAAATGCCATAAGTTAAATTTTAAATGTTTCCAATTCGATGGTGATATTTTGAAACGAGGGTCAGAATGGAATTTCAAAAGTTGGAGTTTCTCCATAGTATTGAATTTAATGTGTGTGCAAAAGTTCAGGTCATTCGGATGTGGTTTGATATATTTTTTGACCGAAAACATAATTTGAGAGTTTTTTGAATTCTTAGACTTGAATCCGATGAAAATTGGTGTTTTGATGTTGTTCTGAGCATTTTGAAGGTTGGAACAAGTTTTAATGATGCTTATGGATTGGTTGCCATGTTTGGTTGAGGTAATGGGGACCTTAGGTGTGTTTCAGATGCTCAAAGGGTCATATTTTGGACTTAAATTGCAGAAAAATTGCAGCAGGTCAGTTCTGGTTTCCTTCTTCACGTTCGTGAGTGGGGTATCACGTTCGTAAAAAGGAGCTAGGTCTGTTGGAGGTTTAATTCTTCGCGTTCGCAAAGATGTTCCTGTGATCACGAGGAAGTGAGGTCTTATACCTACACGTTTGCGATGATGGTGTCGCGTTCGCGTAGGAGGAGGGAAGATGGCATCGCGTCTGCGACATGGACATCACGTTCACGATGAAGGCAGGCTGGACCAAGCGAAGTTTTGCTTCGCGAATGTGAGGTTCCTTCCGTATTCGCGAAGAAGGAATTATCTGGGCAAAATATAAAATTTCAAAGTCGAGGGTTTAGCCATTTTTATTAAAACTAGAGCTTGGGAGCTCAGATTTGAGCGAGGTTTCAAGGGATTATCAGTGATTTTGATTGGGTAATGATTCTTATCTCCTTTTGCTTATAACCAATTAATCTAAACATGAATTCATCATCTACTTTCAGATTTTTGGTGAGATTGGAGAAAAATTTGGAAGAGTTCTTTGACCTAATTTTCGAGTTTTGATTGAGAATTTGACATTGGATTTGGATAATTTTGCTATGGTTAGACTCGTGAGAGTTTAAAGATTTTGAAAATATAAATTTTACCGGATTTCAAGACGTGGGTCTGGAGGGCGTTTTGGTCAGTTTACCTAATTTGCATATTAGCTTAGAATTTATTTGTAGAATAAGTTTCCTACAGTGTTATTTACATTACGCAATTGAATTGAATAGATTTGGTCCATTTGGAGCCGCATACTCATGGCAAGAACGTGGTTTCGGGTTGAATTGGAGTTGATTCGAGGTAGGTGGCTTGTCTAACATTATATGGGGAAAACTCTCCTTAGGATTTGATATTATTGATGTTTGAAATGCCTACGTAAGGTGATGAGCGCCTACTCATGCTAAGTGTTGAAAAATCCGATTTTCATTAAGTACTTGGAATTGTGTTTTCCTTTCTTGTTTACTACTAGCAAGTTAAGCATGTTGTTAGCTTAGGGAAGCATGTCTAATTGATTTAACTGCTTATTTATTCTACGACCCTATTTGAATTATGTGCAACATGCTAGGTTAGAATACTTGCGTAACCTTAGTGTGAAATTAATTGAGTATTCTTCTTGTTGCTGATGTGTATTTACTTTGGGACTACGGGATGGTACCCCAAGAGATCCCTCCTGTATGTTTTCTTTTGGACTACGGATTCATATTTTGGGAGATTCCCCTACACTTTTACATTGGAATTATGGGATTGCACCTTGTAGATTCCCTCGGTATTGAGTATCTATATTTGGGACTACGGATGTGGTATTCCGATAGATCCTCGTGCACTTATGAGTTGGACTATGGGACTGCACCAGGGAGATCCTTTGGATATTTCTTTTGGGGGACTACAAGACAGTATCCTGGGAGATCCACCAGTTGTTATCTCTGCTTGAGCTGTATTTATATTTCCATGATTACTATGTTTATGTTAAACTTAATTTTAATCCTCTATCCTGTGTTACCTTTTTACTGTTGCACTTAAGTCTACTGTCTTATTCTATATTGTTATTATATCTTGTATTTCCTTTAACCTCAGTAGAGCCCTGACCTTCCTCGTCACTAGCCGATCGAGGTTAGGCTTGGCACTTTACTAAGTACTGCTGTGGTGTATCATGCCCTTCCTGTGCATGTTTTTCATGTGCAATCCAGGTTCTTCGACTCAGCCGTACCATCCTTGAGGCAGAGTGATCCATCAGAGACTTCGAGGTATGTCTACTGCATTCACAGACCGATGAGTCCTTTTCCATTCTTGCTCATAGTACTAGGCCTTCTGTATTAACTTTTGTTAGACACTCTGGAGTTAGAACACTATAGTTACTCCATAGCTTGTTATTTCATGAGATTCCAGGTTTTGCGAAATGTAATTCATTATAAGAGTTTGATTTGTATTATTTCTGCAGTTTGGATAGTTTATTTCTGTTATTTCTTTTCCACAAATTGCTAGGCTTACCTAGTCGTAGAGACTAGGTACCGTCACGACAGTCCACAGAGGGAGAACTTGGGTTATGACATTTTAACTATATGGGACAGAGGCACCCAAGTTTTTCTTAGAGCTCACCAAGTGATGGCCTGAACTCATGGTAGCAAAATAACTCCAGACTCTAAGGACATGGAGCTCTAGGTTTTCAAAATCAGCAGAGGCAGCAATATTGACCTCCACAGTCTAATTAGTCTAGCATGGAAGATCTAATGAAGGCCTTTATTATTAAGACAAATGAGAGGCTTGAAAACCATGCCTCAAATATGTTGGAAACACGTTCTCAATGCGATATACTAAACGTGTATTCTTTTGTAGGTTTTGATGAATGACAAACAAAGCACAAATTGATATATGACGGAGTTCAAGTACAAGAGCACAAATGTTGAGATTGAAGCTCAAGACGTTGTTTTTAATTGTTATTATTGAGTTATTCTTAAATGTGATATTGATCCTATAACTTGACTCCATAACATGGCTTCTCTCATAAAACTATTTTCCAAAATCATGCATACTTATTTCTGTATCAAATAATTTCAAATGATGCATATATACATTAGACAAAATGTTTTCTAAACATACCTCAGAAATCTGGGCTAAGAATAATCGATTATGTACTTATGATAATCGATTGCTTATAAGCCAAGACTGCATAACAATCGATTATAAACTAATGATAATCGATTGTGAATAAGACAGTTAACATCAGGTTTTTCCAAATCTGCAAGATAATCGATTGTGAACTAATGACAATCGATTATTGATGAGGTAAAGTTTTCCAATACTCAGAATAATCGATTATGAACTAATGGTAATCGATTATGTTGAGTTGATGTCTCCCAGTGATTTTAAAATTACTTAAGTAATCGATTAGTAACTAATAGTAATCGATTATGTTGAGTTAACTGGGTTTATCAATCGATTGTCTATGTCCAACAATCGATTGTCAAAGTTTATACTTAGTCGCAAAAACTTTGGCTTGAAACAGTGTGATTTGAGATTTTCAGAAAATGACAAGTAATCGATTGTTGCAAGGGACAATCGATTGTTGAAGCTGACCGTTGTCAAATGATTTTCAAATACCTCAAAGTAATCGATTATTGGTTTTCTGTAATCGATGTTTTGCTGAAAATCCGGAAATAATCTTTAAAACGTTAATGAGGTAATCGATTATTGATTTGCTATAATCGATGTTTTTGATTAAAATCTGTATATGATTTTTTGAACGTTGCTGAAGTAATCGATTATGGATTTGGTATAATTGATTATCTGAATTTGAATTTTGCCAGTAATCGATTATGGATTGTAAGTAATCGATTATTAAGCGTAAAATCTGGGATTGATTTTTGATCTGACTGGCAGATAATCGATTGTTTGGTCTTGACAATCGATTGTCACTGAGTAAATTCAGCAATTCTTAATTGGCAATTAGACAACGGTAAGACCAAGTCTTGCACCTATAAATACAGCTTCAACTCAGTGTTTTAAACACAACAACATACACTAACTGATCATTACATTGCTTTAAGCTTTCATTCAATTGTTCATCATTTTCTACTCATTTCATAAAGCTTTTGAGAGCCATATTATTGTTCAAAGTTGTTGTGATCTTGAGCGTATTATTTTACTCATATCTACTCATCAAGGAGTACCTTTGTTAAGTGAGTGTTCAAGTATTTCAAATACTTGTAAGAGAATTTTGATTCTCTTGTGTTGAGGAACTTGTGCTTCCTCTGTTGAAGTCTTTGGGATTGTATCCCCGAGCAAGTGAAGTCTTTGGGATTGTATCCCCGAGCAAGTGAAGTCTTTGGGATTGTATCCCCGAGCAAGTGAAGTCTTTGAGGTGAGGAACCTCCGAGCAAGTGAAGTCTTTGAGATTGTATCTCCGAGCAACGGTAAAGGTTTGTTAAGCACCCGTAAGCTTAACAAGTTAGTAGAAAATCTCGAGAGAGTCTCTCGGGGACTGGACTAACCACTGTTGTGGCCAACCAGGATATATCCTTGTGTAAGTTATTTTTATTGCACTTATTTACTTCCTGTAAAATTTAAATTCCGCAAGAAAACGCTAAATTTCATTAAAACGCTATTCACCCCCCCTCTAGCGTTAAGCGTAGTTTCTAACAATTGGTATCAGAGCCCAACTCTCTGAAAAACTTAACAGTTTGAGAGAACCATCCATGGCTTCTACTCTAGATTCTTTTGCAGGAATTGAAGAAGGACAATGCCCTACACGACCTCCTCTATTCAATGGCACAAATTACTCATACTGGAAGAAGAGGATGGAAATCTTCATTCGGTCAAATTGTCCCTACCTTTGGAAGGTGTACACAAAGGGAAATGAAATTCCAGTCAAGAAAGTGGAAGGCGAATGGATTCCCAAATCCGAAGAGGAGTACACCACAGAGGACAATAGAATGATTCAAAATAATTATAAAGCTGTAAATTTAATGTATTGTGCTATTAACGCTAACGATTACAGGAAACTTTCATGTTGCAAAACAGGAAAAGAAATGTGGGACAAATTAGAAGTCACTTACGAAGGGACTGACCAGGTAAGAGAAGCAAAAGTTGATTTTCTTACTCATGCTTACGAATTGTTTCATATGAAGGAAGGAGAAAAAGTAGATGAGATGTTTGAGCGCTTTTCAACAATAGTAAATGATCTACACGTCCTCAAGAAGACGTTCACGGATAGAGAACTTGTTCGAAAAGTTCTTAGAAGCCTCACACCGGCATGGCGATCCAAAGCCGATGCTATCCAAGAATCAATTGGAGTCTCAAACGTCACCATTGACGCACTAAGAGGTAATCTTAAAACCTATGAATCTACTATTCTTAACCTGTTTGTTGATGATCAAAGAAGGCAAAAGATTGCTCTAAAAGCAAGCACAAGCCAACCAAAGATTGAAGAGGAAGAAGACAACGAGTTTGGATTAGTCATTAAAAGATTCCAAAAGTTTATGCGCAAGGAATATGAGCGCAAAGGAAAAAAACAAGGTGAGCAAATAAAATGCTATGAATGTGGAGAAACTAGACACATCAAAACAAATTGCCCAAACATCAAAAAGGAGAAGAAATCCTTTAAAAAGCAACGGGCATATATCTCGTGGGGAGGCGACTCCGGAGATGAATCAAGTGAAGAAGAAAACGACGAAGCTGCAAACCTTTGTCTCATGGCACAAGAAGACAACCAAAATGAGGTACGTCAAATTTCGTCTGAAAACTTTTCACTTGATGAAATGCGTAATGCTTTTGATGAGTTATATACTGAATTTTTAAAGGCTTCAAAAACTGTCACTAGCTTAAGAGAAAACGCTTCTCTAAAAGAAACGGATTTTCAAAAACAGATTTCTTTAAAAGAAAAGGAATTAGAAAAACTGGTTTTGGAAAATGAGAAGCTACACGAACAAAACAAGTTTTATGGAAAGAGAAGTGCCGACAAACCTGAAAGTTCTACTAAAGGTTGTGTTTCTTGTGTGAACCTTAAGAATGAAGTAGGTAGACTTAAAGGCACACTAGATAAGTTTAAATCCTCGCATAAAAACTTGAATGTTGTTCTTGATAACCTAAAATCAACTAAGCACGGAATAGGTTTTAAAAATGAAGAAAAGGTTGATGCTAAACCTCAAAAACCTAGAGCTCAACCTAGGAACAACAACAAAAATGTGTATCCTAGAAATAGCTATCCTAGAACAAATTTGCATGCTAGACCAAGAAATGACCCTCCGCCTAGAAATAGTCACCATAGACATGATGCATATTTTAGGCAAAGTTGTGAACCTCCTAGAAGACCCCAAAATGGTCCTCAACCTAGATATCATCACTCTAGAAACACTACCCATCCTAGAGATCAAAGTAGGAGAAATGATAGCGTTCAAAATAAGGTAAGCAACCTTCATTCATCTAGCTACTATGAACCTAGACGAATGCATAATCCGAATGTGACATGTCATTATTGTAGACGCATTGGTCATATTGCTCCCGCATGTTTTACTCGTCATAGACATGCTACTCAAACATATTATTACAATATGCCTAACCCTCAAGGACCCAAGATGGCATGGGTACCCAAAGAAAATTAATTTGTTTTGTAGGTGTGCTTGAAGGGATCAAGCGTACTATGGTTCCTTGATAGTGGATGCTCCAAACACATGACGGGAGATGAATCCAAATCCCTTCAACTAGAGCACAAAGAAGGAGGAAGCGTCATATTTGGAAACAATCATATCGGTTGATATTTTAAGCAATTTGAAAAACAAAATACAAGAAAAGGCATCGAAGGAAATCAATGATGAAATTGTGGAACAATCAACGGAAGAAGCTCCACATTTGGGGAGTGAAACAAAAGAACAAAATGAATGGAGGACGATCAAAGATCACCCTCTTGATCAGGTAATTGGCGACGTCGGAGGAAAGGTAAGTACCCGAAACTCTCTTAAGAACACTCTAGGACACAATTCTTAAGAGTTCACGATATCACTTGATAACACTAGTGTAATTTATTCACGTCACTATAAACTACTGACTTGAGCGTCGGAGACGTTTAATTCCATTTTGCAGGTACTTCCCCAAAGGTAAGATAAATTATGAAGTCTTAGCACACCGCAATCGATTATCCCAAGAAAATAATCGATTATATACTGTGCAGTACATCGATTATCAGTATCAATAATCGATTGTTTCGACCGATTAGTTTTATTATGCAAATATGTTTAATTTGTTAACTCCTTATATTGCATAATCGATTTCCGTCTGAGTCATTCAGCAATACTTTTTCAGACAATCGATTATTTCTTCCTATAATCGATTAGTTGTCATATTCAGAAATTCTCCGAGTTCTCTGTATCAACCATATTTCAATAATAATCGATTACCAAAATTGACAATCGATTATTTCTTGTTTAAACTTTGTTACCGTTTGGCTCCAACATCGATTGCTGTCAGGACATAAATGCTCCATAATCGATTATTTTGTGTTGATAATCGATTATCTCATTCAAATTTTTTTTACCGTTTGTCTCTTAAATCG
The DNA here is from genome assembly GCA_034376525.1 of Nicotiana benthamiana. Taxonomy (NCBI): domain Eukaryota; kingdom Viridiplantae; phylum Streptophyta; class Magnoliopsida; order Solanales; family Solanaceae; genus Nicotiana; species Nicotiana benthamiana. Next base: position 9,839,734 of record CM067333.1, on the reverse strand, counting down.
ATTTGTCAGTTTCAAAATTCAATCCAACAGTAAATACAATCGATTATCTCTGCCAAATAATCGATTATCTAACGGTCAGTAAATTTATTTCTTACCGTTTTTAGCTGTTCCAACTTTCAATTTTCAGCAGGTATCTTTAGTAAATGGCTGATCACTCCTTCTCCTATAAATAGCCCTCATATAGGATCATTCTCACTCACTCAAGCACCATTTCTAAGAATCAAAGGTCAATTCCTTGCATCTTAATCTCAAAAATTCAGCAGTAAAAATTTTCCAATATGTCTGGACGCTCCTCCAAACGTTCTCGTCCCAGACAAGGTGCCTCAGCCTCAGCAGTCCCTCCTCCTCTAAACTTCCCATATGAAGACGGGTCCGTTTTGTTCTTCGAAACTCAAGCTGAACTTTCTAGGTTTCTCTCCAAGTTTGAGAAGCGATTTATTCTTCCTCCTCGCTTCTCAACAAGCAAGCTCCTTGAACCTTTCGCCCCTACCGCCAACATGCTCAAAGAGTGTCAACTCTATGATTTCTTGCTCCTTACCCATCCTCATATTAACACAACTTTAGTTGAAGCATTCTATTCAAATCTTCACAAAGATGAAGATGGTGAGGTGGTCACCTCCATCAATGGCATTCACATTCTCCTCTCTGACGAGAACCTTCACACCATCGCCCGCATTCCAAACGATGGTGAAGATCTTATCCGGTATATTGATGAGGCCGGCTCTCTCTTTGATGAATCCATTCTTTTCCGCCAAGCCGGAATCTCTTATGATCAAGCTTCTTCTCGCCGTCCTACCATCTCGGGCATGGACCCAAATTATCGATTTCTCCTCTACTTCATCACCCGTGTCCTAAGACCTCGTAGGCACAATCATACCACCATATCCCAAGAGGACTCCAAGCTCTTACATGCCATTGTCACTGGAGCCAAGATCAATTGGTGTCGGCTCATTAAAATGCACATGCTCGATGCCGTCGCCGATAACATGCCCCTTCCTTATTCTCTCCTCATCATGAATTTTCTTGAAGCATCCGGATTTGTCACTGAAAATGGTCCTCTCAAAAGGAGTACCAAAATCTGGGAAATCTCGGAATCATCCTTCCATCATGATGGTGATCATGCTCCAGCTCCTCCTCCTACCCGTCCTGCCCGTCGTGCTCGTCCATCTCAGGAGCCCACTCTCCAAACTATATCCGACCAGCTCTCTCAGTTGACACACGAGATCCATGGTTATTTTGACCATGTCCATTATCCCTATGCGGGTCTCGTTCCCTTTGATGCTGCGCCGGATGACGAGGCGGATCGTGACGGAGATAATTGATATTGTATTGTTTTTTTCTGTTTTTAATTGTATTGTTGGATGTCCCTCTGCTGTACCCCTTTAATTTTCAATAAATAAACCTTGTTTTATTTCGTCTTTGTGTATCTTTCCTTACTATTTTTTTGCTAATGGCAAAAGGGGGAAGATAACGGGATAACGGGTATGCACCACCTCTACATTGCTAAATTGCACCACCTCTAAATTGCTTAATTGCTTATAAGCTTAAATTGAGGGGGAATTCTTTAATTGAGGGGGAACAAGAACAAATATGCCTACTTGTTACTTGTCTTGAATCGTCAATATTATTTGTCAAAATTGCATATCCCGCTTAATGTTTGCCATTATCAAAAAGGGGGAAATTGTTGGAAACACGTTCTCAATGCGATATACTAAACGTGTATTCTTTTGTAGGTTTTGATGAATGACAAACAAAGCACAAATTGATATATGACGGAGTTCAAGTACAAGAGCACAAATGTTGAGATTGAAGCTCAAGACGTTGTTTTTAATTGTTATTATTGAGTTATTCTTAAATGTGATCTTGATCCTATAACTTGACTCCATAACATGGCTTCTCTCATAAAACTATTTTCCAAAATCATGCATACTTATTTCTGTATCAAATAATTTCAAATGATGCATATTTACATTAGACAAAATGTTTTCTAAACATACCTCAGAAATCTGGGCTAAGAATAATCGATTATGTACTTATGATAATCGATTGTTTATAAGCCAAGACTGCATAACAATCGATTATAAACTAATGATAATCGATTGTGAATAAGACAGTTAACATCAGGTTTTTCCAAATCTGCAAGATAATCGATTGTGAACTAATGACAATCGATTATTGATGAGGTAAAGTTTTCCAATACTCAGAATAATCGATTATGAACTAATGGTAATCGATTATGTTGAGTTGATGTCTCCCAGTGATTTTAAAATTACTTAAGTAATCGATTAGTAACTAATAGTAATCGATTATGTTGAGTTAACTGGGTTTAACAATCGATTGTCTATGTCGAACAATCGATTGTCAAAGTTTATACTTAGTCGCAAAAACTTTGGCTTGAAACAGTGTGATTTGAGATTTTCAGAAAATGACAAGTAATCGATTGTTGCAAGGGACAATCGATTGTTGAAGCTGACCGTTGTCAAATGATTTTCAAATACCTCAAAGTAATCGATTATTGGTTTTCTGTAATCGATGTTTTGCTCAAAATCCGGAAATAATTTTTAAAACGTTAATGAGGTAATCGATTATTGATTTGCTATAATCGATGTTTTTGATTAAAATCTGTAAATGATTTTTTGAACGTTGCTGAAGTAATCGATTATGGATTTGGTATAATCGATTATCTGAATTTGAATTTTGCCAGTAATCGATTATGGATTGTAAGTAATCGATTATTAAGCGTAAAATCTGGGATTGATTTTTGATCTGACTGGCAGATAATCGATTGTTTGGTCTTGACAATCGATTGCCACTGAGTAAATTCAGCAATTCTTAATTGGCAATTAGACAACGGTAAGACCAAGTCTTGCACCTATAAATACAGCTTCAACTCAGTGTTTTAAACACAACAACATACACTAACTGATCATTACATTGCTTTAAGCTTTCATTCAATTGTTCATCATTTTCTACACATTTCATAAAGCTTTTGAGAGCCATATTATTGTTCAAAGTTGTTGTGATCTTGAGCGTATTATTTTACTCATATCTACTCATCAAGGAGTACCTTTGTTAAGTGAGTTTTCAAGTATTTCAAATACTTGTAAGAGAATTTTGATTCTCTTGTGTTGAGGAACTTGTTCTTCCTCTGTTGAAGTCTTTGGGATTGTATCCCCGAGCAAGTGAAGTCTTTGGGATTGTATCCCCGAGCTAGTGAAGTCTTTGGGATTGTATCCCCGAGCAAGTGAAGTCTTTGAGGTGAGGAACCTCCGAGCAAGTGAAGTCTTTGAGATTGTATCTCCGAGCAACTGTAAAGGTTTGTTAAGCACCCGTAAGCTTAACAAGTTAGTAGAAAATCTCGAGAGAGTCTCTCGGGGACTGGACTAACCACTGTTGTGGCCAACCAGGATATATCCTTGTGTAAGTTATTTTTATTGCACTTATTTACTTCCTGTAAAATTTAAATTCCGCAAGAAAACGCTAAATTTCATTAAAACGCTATTCACCCCCCTCTAGCGTTAAGTGTAATTTCTAACATCAAATATATGAGAAAATGACACAACTATCAAAGAACTAGGCACGAATTTTCAAAACTTGGAAAGCCAAGTTGGGCAACTAGCTAATCTATTGTCTGAAAGGGTTCTAGGAACTCTCCTTGCAGATACTGAAAGAAATCCAAAAGAGACAATAAATGTGGTGTCTTTGAGGAGTGGGAATGAATTGGAGGATTCCAGGACAAAACAAAAGTATGAGTTGATTGAAGAACATGTAGAGATTGTGGAGGATCCAAAAAATAACAGCATTCAAGAGGGTAAAGTGATGGTAGATGATGGTTTGAAGAAGGTGTGGAAGACTAGAGCCCAGAAGAAGAAGGAAGATGGAATTTCAATGAAAGACTGAGAAAAATAAATATATGTTTTCTCTACATTTCCCTAAAACCAAAGAAGAGAAAAGATGGACAAATAATTCGAGCACTTTCTAAAAGTGTTCAAGCAGGTGCATGTGAATATACCTTTCACAAAGGTGATATCACAAATGTCAGCTTATGCTAAATTCTTGAAGGAGATATTGTCCAAAAAGTGAAAAGTGGAAGAGACATCGGTTGTCAAGCTGACAAAGCATTATAGTGTCATTTTGCAAAATAAGCTCCCTAAAAATGTTGGAGATTTGGGGAGTTTTACTATACCTTGCTCTTTAGGAAGTACAAATATTAAAAGTCTTTGTGTGATTTGGGTGCTTCTACTAATCTTATGCCTTTGTTTGTTTTTAGGAAATTAGAGTGCGAGATTGGGGAAACCAGGTCGATACTTGTGTCCTCGCAACTAGCAGATTAAACCATAATCATACCTGAAGGAATATTGGAAGATGTTCGAGTTCGGGTGGACAATTTTTCGCTCCATGTGGACTTCATTGTGGTATACATGGAGGAGAATATGGAGGTCCCCTATAATTTTAGGAATACCCATTTTGGCTACGGGAATAGCAATTCTAGATTTTCAGAAAAGGCAATTCATGCTCAGAGCGGGGAGAAACGCTGATTTTCAATATGAAAGGAGAAAAAGGGGCCGTAAAGGAGCAAATCGAAGAGAGTATAACAAATAAGTGTAGGGTGTACCTAAAAAGGCCGAAAAAAGCTCGCAGCATGGATGTGTGCATTGGGTCAGGCATGCAAAGAAGATCCCGACTTTGATTCAGACCTCGACTAGATGAATCAGGGAAGATTCTTTTACCTCTTCCTTTTTTATTTGTGTATCACGAGGACATGCCATAATTTAAAGTGTGGGGTCAGGTGTATATATATATATATATATATATATATATATATATATATATATATATATATATATATATATATATATATATATATATATATGTATGTATATATATATGTATATGTATATGTATGTATATGTATATGTATATGTATGTATATGTATATGTATATGTGTGTCGTTTCTTTTGATTTACGATTTTTTTTGACTTTGTAGACGATGGATTATCGTGACTGTGAGGGATCAAAGTCGTAAAAAAAATATTTTGTTTCTTGAGGCAGTGTAACAACTTCCCCTTAGTTTTTTTTGTGCCACGGTCCTTTTTCAAGGTTTTTGGTTGAATCGAGTGTAGTAAGTTTTTCTTTTAGTAGGAATAGTGAACTCTTGTGCTATTTAGTAAATAGACATGATGTTGCTTGACTTTGTTGTGCCTTGAGAGCAATGAGTTCCTTATTTGTGAGTCTTAGGCTTACTACTTGACTCGTCTATAAGTTCCTTAAATTGGTTGATTGTAATGTTCCTTAACTTATTTGATTAGAGGGTTGGGATAGATCTGATCCTAGTGAGTGATATGCCAATGTGTGTGTGAGGTTTTTGTTGATAGTCTGTGCATGTTAGTTGATATCTAGAACTTGTCTTGTTTGTTCGTAAAGTGAAATATTAGTCTTGTTCAGTCTAGGAAGTAATATAAGTATTTTTTGTTGTTGAGCCAATTGTATCTGCGATCCACCTAATGATGTTGTATCCTAGTTAGCGCTTTTTGAGCCTCTAATCTTAATTTCTTAGGCAATCACACTACAAGAATGACCTCTCTGTTTGAATTGACTATCAGTTTGAACATACCTCCCATGAGAGCGTGATATATTTATGAGCTTATTAAAAGTTAACTGAAGGTATGGTTGGATCTTTTGGTGGAACTATAGAAAAGGATAAAGGTGCATTATTTGAAAAAAATAGTGAGATCCACTTAAAGGAAATTGGTAAAAAAGAAGAAGAGAAAATTAGAATCTAGAAAAAGAAAAAAAAATTGGTGTTTGTATATATTATAAAAAAAATTATTCCTTTCTAGTGGTAAATATTACTTTGTCTGTGCTTAAGAAAGTGGGAGGTTGGTGTTAATATGATATGAAGGTTTAGGTTTGGTTCAACAAAAGTGTGGGGTTTAATGCGTTAAAGTATATATATTAAAGTGCTCAGGTAGGTGTTGTCGCTATATCCAAATGTATCCTACCCGTCTCATAGCCTACATTACAACCAAAATAAAATCTTACTTGATTCTTGACTGTATAAACTTAATTAGTAGAGTATTACACTATGGACAAACCTACGTACATTTTCTGTGGCACACGAATTTTATTTCTTAGGGTGAGTTAATTCTTTCTTTCTTTAGTTCCTATTCGTTTGTGAATTTTATTATGTGGAAGTACTCTCTATTTTTTGTGTAAGGGCACATGATTTGCGAAGGTAAGAAATATTTTTAACTTTTATATTAGAATAAGTGAGTAGGTTGTGAAAAAAGTGTGGTGCTTTTGAGTCGATTCTTAAAGCTAGGATGTTATGATAGAGTGCTTAGTCTAATTTAAATATTGTTGGCATAATGCTTAAGGAAGTTGTCCGATAAGAAGGTCATCTCTATGTGAAGTGCAATTTGATTGCTCTAGGACGAGCAATAAATTAAGTCTGGGGTGTTGATGGTAGGCTAAAAACCCGTATTTTAGTCGTAATTTGCACTTCAATTACTGTATTTCAATTGTGTCTGCCCTTAAAATTTTAGTATATTTTACTTATTATGTATTTTATACCATGCAGAAAGTGATTCCGAGCTATTAAGATAACTTGGATCTAATTTGAACAAGTTGGAGCTTTGAAGTATGAGTAAAAGCTTAAGAAATTAAGTCATGATCACGTTCCGGGGTCGAGTATCAAGTCTGGACGTTAAAAAGTGTCAAAACAAAATTACTCTGAGAAAATTGCACTACCACGCTGCGGGGCTTAGAGCGCTAGTGCAAAATTCCTGCAAAGTGAAAAAAATTAACTCTCTCAAAATTCTCACTAATATGGCGAATGAGGCGTCGCGTCAGTGTATTTTTGCGGTCCAAGTGTCCCACTTCGGCTTGAAAAGGGTAGTTTCATCCTGGATCATTGCTACATGGTATAAATACACCAAAAGTATGATTTTAAATGACTTTTTTTTACCTTGGAAGCTTTGGGAGAGCATTTAGGGCTACAAAACACATGATTAGATCATCTTTCTCTCAATTCAATACGGGAATTTGGATTGTAACGTTAGATTGGCGCTTTGTTATTCTTTAATTATATTTGTAATGACTTCCTTCATGATTATGGAGTAGTTTACCTTAGGGTTTGAAGGATATGATGTTTTGTTAAATATATTTTTGGATATTAACTCTAGTTCTTGCTTGAATTTGTTTATGGAGTTTAGAATTGTTGTAACTTTTTTCACTAGTTTATATAATCGAAAGATAAATACTTTGGTAATTATTTTTGTATTATTTTATTTGGTTTAACACACTGATTCTCCTATGTAATTGAAAGAGCTTGATGAATTGTTGATTAAATCAAGTTAGGAAAATATTCGAGAGACGTTTTCCTAATGACTAATCCATTAACGCATGCTTGTATACTTTTACAGTGCTTATATTAGTTCATATCGAAGAGTTAAAATTTATCAATAAAAAAGTCTTGGCTACACGTTTGAACTAATCATTAAGTGAATTCGTGAGAATTATTAGGATATTAGAGTAAATTCACTATAATTAAATCCCAAATAGCTATCTTGCACCTATTCTGTCACGATCCTCATTTCTCACATTGATAAGAAACCAACTCTGCTAATCTCTAGTTCTTTGCAGTCATTGCTTTACTTTTAATAAGTTAGTTGTAGTTCATAATCATTCCAACCGAGGCGCTAATCAACCTGAATAGTATTTAAGCCAGAAATTACTTGAATATTGTTTAAATCTTATATATGTGGAGATGCTAACTAAACTATACTATATTTGGCTAGCGAGCATCAATTTTATGTTGTGTTTTTCGCTCGTCAATATCCATAAAAATTATTTATGTGTTACATATTGAGATATATAAAGAATAAAAATAAATTTTTGATATATATATATATATATATATATATATACACACACACACACATAATTGATATGCATTTCGATATACAAAAACAAGTTGTAAAATACATTTTGGTGTACACATTATTTGATTTGTTATAGATTATGATATACAAACAATATAATTAGTTTTTGTTATACACTTGGATATGCATTGACATAGAGGCAACAATAAATTTTAAACGACTATATTTATAATTTCATATTTTTGATATACAAAGAAGGAAAATAATATATATATATATATATATATATATAATATTTAATAACTAGGGCTTTTTAATGCTAATTACAGAGGTAAATTGTTACATCATGCCAAAATTCCAAAAGAATAGGATCGCTATGAAAAAACTTAAAAAGAGTCTTAACCTTTGCCAAAATGTTATGCTATCGTAAATAGGGTAATAGTATAATATTTTTGTACGTATATAAAATTTTTAATCCATTTAACATAAGAAAAATTGTCATGTGACTAAAAGGTCACGAGTTCGAGTCCTTAATACTATCTTTACCAAAAATATAGGGTAATGTTGTATACAATAGACCCTTGTAATTCAGCTATTTTTCGAACTCTATGCATAGCGAAAACTTTGTACACCGAACTACCTTTTTTTTTTTTAACATAAGAAAAATACATATTCAAATTTCACGGATGAAAATTTTCGAATATTTTTTAATCCTCTTACGCCACAGGTTGGAATAATCTATGATTGCTTGAACATGTAGAAAGGGCTGAAGTATGCCTGTAAGACTGTAACATTAGAATAGTTAGTGCAATTCATAAATTCAATGGTACATTTTTGTTAAATTTGTGATAGGTGCAAGATTTGATTTCAAAAGGTATTTATTTATTTAATCTATACCAAGAAAGAAAAGTTATTAAAAACGTAGTTACATGAGGAACGTACAAAAGGTGATATTTAACCATATGGACAAATGGAAGTTCATCCTTGGACTTCTCAACAAATACGGAACGAAAGTTGATAAAATATCCCTAGAAATAGCTTCAACTCCTCTCTTTGGTCGACCTAAGAGTGACAATCTAGTCTTTCCTCTCTATAACAAGAGAAAATGCAATGCATTTTTTACATATAAGGAAGGAAAACAATATTTAATTTAAATTAGCAGAGAGGTTGCCTATATTTAGGGGAACTTTACACCGCATATCGCCTCTGATAAACACTTAACACTATATACTTCACCTATAAAATTACATATAATACATATTGATTAATTATTCCACATATTCAATTAGTTAAAGGACATAATTACCTAACAAATTTATCGCCTGAATTAAAGAATATTATATATATGAAGCAAATGCAAAATCTTGCAAAATCCTTTTTAAACTTGGACATAAAATTAAAGAATACAAAAATATTATCCATTAAATTAAATAATTTTTTTATTTATTATGAGAACCTTGTCCTATTTTCTTGTATATAATATGTCACGACACAAAATTCTCTAAGGATCGTGGTGGTGCCGGACACCGCTGTCAGGCAAACTAATTGAAATACTTAATTAAATTCTAATTTGAATATTTGCTGAAGTCATTTTCCTTTATACGTTAAATAACAAATAATGAACATTACAGAAATAACCATGGAATCTTTAACAAACTTAATATTGAACAATTCTATAACCATTCCAGAACCCGGTGTCACAAGTGCATGAGTGTATACTAAGGAATAGAAATATAACATCCGTCTGGAATACAATGGACAGAAAGTAAATACAATATACTGGAAGGGACGAAACTAGCTGCAGGCCGCCTCGAATAATGCAACTCACTTAGTCCCTGAATCATTTGTGCTGCTACACCTAGTAGGCCAGTAGAGTTACATACACCTATGCAACAAAATGCACAGAAGTGCACTATGAGTACGAAAATAACATGTACTCAATGAGTATCTCGTCTAATCTCGAAGAAGTAGAGACGAGATGGTCGACTTTGACACTTACTAGTGGTCCCACACTGATGTCAATAATACATTAAGTCGTAGATTTCTATAAAGTTTGTTTTAATCCAATAGAAGGAAACAAGTAAACAATTATTTCTTTTATAGAAATTTCCAAAATTTTGTTTTCTTTATTATCCAAATATACTCAAACCATGAAGAGAAAATAACAACTTTAATAAGTTCAAGGCAGCAATACAAGCATGCGTAAATCATGCCGAGGTCGACGGCCCGCTCCAACAGAAAATAAATTATGTACTGCAGATGGCCGAACAGCGCGAACCATAGATGCATCTATTTAATTTGTCGAAGCGTTCGACCCGCTCCAACAGGAAATAAACACAAACAGGAAATCAATCAAGAAGTCATCATGAAAAACATTTCCGAAGAAAAATCAATTCTCATTTAATAATTTAAGAAAGTGAAGCTTAAATTCTTTTAAAAACTAATTTACTAATTTAATGATTTAAGCAAGTCAAGCTATCAATAGGTTCACAAGTAATCCAAGTATATCATGCTTTGGGGTCGTAACTAACCGGATAATTGCATAATAGTAGCTACGCACGGACTCTCGTCACCTCGTGCGTACATAGCCCCCACAATTAGGAGCACATAATCAATTATTTCACCTATGGGGACAATTCCCTCTTACAAGGTTAGAAAGGAGACTCACCTCGCTCCGAAGTTCCATAACCGGCATTCCACGCCCTTTTGAAGACTCAAATCAATGTAAAAATGCTCCAAAACTAGCCAAAATTATATAAACACATTAATATATGCTAAGGCACTCATTATAATCCAATTTATAATAATTCCCAACCCTGGTCGAAAAGTTAACAAAAACGCCATTGGTCCCACGTGCCCGAAATCCAAAATTTTTCGAAGATAAAGTTCACCCATAATCTTAAGAACTCAAATATATAATTTATTCTCAATTCCATGCCCAAAATTATGGTCAAAATCCAAAAATCTTAATTTCTAGGTTTTTCTTTAAAACCCAAAATTCTGCTTTAGATTCTCATGAATTTTGATGTTAAATCTAAGGTATAATCACAAAATATAATTTAAAATTAGTTATAAGAACTTACCCGATGATTTGATATGAAAATCCACTCTCAAAATCTCCAACTCTTGGACATAGGGCTCAAAATATAATAAAATGAAGCAAAAACTTGAGTTACACAGCTAAAATCAAGCTATTGATGTCGCAATTGCGAACAAAGAAGGGCTGGAAAAAGGTTGAATTTTCGACAAAAATTTCGCAATTGCGAAATAGGCATCGCAATTGCAATGGATATGTTCGTAATTGCGACCATACCAGAAGCAACAATTTTTCCCGATATAAAAATGAGCATAACTTCCTCATACGATGTCCAAATTCGATGATTCTTTTAGCTATGGCTCCAAAATTTCGATACAGATCTAATGGTTCAAATAAAAACTTAACTTGGAGCTCATTTGCTTAATATTGTACCCCTTTATCTCCAAAGAAACAACGTTGAAACATCAAATAAGAGCGTTATACAACCCTAAACACACCCGAGGCCCCCGGGACCCCGACCAATCACACCAACACCCAAAACACATTTCGGACTTGCTCGAGGTCTCAAATCATATCAAACAATCTTAAAATCTTGAATCAACCCCCAATCCAAGCTTTAGAACTTCCAACTTCTACTTTCTATGCTTAAACCTATCAAATCAAATCCGATTGACCTCATATTTTGCACACAAGTCATATTTGACATTACGGACCTACTCCAACTTTCGAAATTCGATTTCGATCCTGATTTCAAAAAGTCCACTTCTGGTCAAACTTTTATAAAACCTTCAAATTTCTATCTTTAGTCAAATGGCTCCAAAATGACATGCGGACCTCCGAATTCACTTTTGACCGCGCTCCAAACTCATGAATCACAATACGGAGCTGCTCCCAGACTCGGAATCCCAAACAGACATCGATATCACTGAGATGAACTTCAAACCAAACTTATGAAATTTCTTTCAAATTGCTACTTTTCATAATATGCGCCAAAATGCTCCCGGATCGTCCAAAACCCGATCCGGGCATACGCCCAAGTTCGAAATAATCATACAAACCTGCTAGTACCTTCAGATCCCGATTCCGAGGTCGTTTACTCAAAATTCTAATCCTAGTTAATTCTTTCAACTTTAAGCTTCCGAAATGAGAATTCCCTTTCAAAATCATCTCTGAACTTCCCGAAACTTAATTCCGACCATGCGTACAAGTCATAATATCTGAAATGATGCTGTTCATGGCCTCAGACTGCTGAACGACGTGATAGAGCTCAAAATAACCGATCAAATTGTTTCATTCTCTCCTACTTAAACATACGTTTGTCCTCGAAAGTGTTGAGAACTACACTAATGTAGTCTGAAATCACTGTTTAACTTCTCATGCACTTTCCCGTGCTACCACAACTTAGTTGAGCACATCAGGTCGATCATTTATGAAGATATTCCCTTTTATTCAAGCAAATAAACTTTAGAGCCCAATTCCAACATCTGAAATTCTATGCCTGACCTGTTTTCAACATAAGATCACCATATCAATCACTATACGTTGTACCCAAGCATGGATGCATAACTTTTCTGAATTCAAACCTAGCATCACTTTACTCACCGGACCACAATAACATTTTCTGATCAACTTAGTCAAAATTCCAAGAATCTGATGCTCCCATTGCATTTGCACCCCATGACATACACAGATCGTACTATAACTCTTACAATGCCTCCACAACGGAAGATATGTGCAAAAATTCAATCAACAGCCGAGTCAACCAATCATTGAGTATATACATCTGACAAGAAACATTACCTCATTCCAACTTAAATAGTGATCTTTGCTCCTTAATATATTTCACGTAATCAGATTACGCTGATCCTAAGTCCAACAATCTCGTCTCACCCAGTACAAATTGCTCAGGAAATAATCTACCCCGACATGACCAAAAGTTCCATATGATTCCACAATGTGCCAATAGGCTACCAATTATAATGCAATACAAAATGGAAAATGAACTCTGAAAAGGAATTTCAATTACCCACTCGCGAATCATACACGCGACGTGGACGCACAACTAATATGAGCTTCCTTCAGAGATAGGAAACAGGACACAATAAACAGATATGGGGAACTGTACTGAACATTACATTGCTGTGGCACGGAACCCGATCTAGCAATCATAACCATGGTGGTGTGCCACCCGATCCACACAACATAACCATGATGGCGTGCCACCCGATCCAAATAACAAAGCATGCTGGCATGCCACCCGATCCACACATGGAACTCGCATGAGGAGATGTGCATCGAGCTAAATTGGTCAGTACAACAAAATACTGAATATCAGTCATTAACACGCTAAGTGCATAATACCATTCCCTGGGAGACATATAACGCTATAATCTGCAAACTCGAGCACAACTGAAGTGTGATATTTGATCTCAATCTTAAGAGCCATCCTGATCATATAACCTTATCTCTATGCAGAACCTCAACATATAAGAAATTCACCAAGCCGTCTTACAACTGACACGATGATATACATCATTACATGAAATAGCTGACAACGAAATAACACCTCGACTCCCTTCCATAAGGAGCATATTGCTGAGATGAACACATCTGGCTTGATATAAAGCCCCTGTCCACATTTAAATCAATCCACTGATCGCAAGCCGATTACGGATTCCACCAACTAGGCTAATAACCTTTCAAAGGTCTATTATAACTCCCCTTTTCTCATAGCACATAAGAGCAACCCTCATAACCGGAGAGAACCTCCACAGTCTATTATCCAATAAATAGAGTGCCCTCCAATCATAAATTCTTAAATTAATGATATTACCACAATCCTCATACTTGGTTTAAATCTTTAATCAATCAAGTCACTACATGTCACACTTATAGAATCTTCCTATGGGACACGCTCCCACAACCTTTCGAAATGAATCACGGGTCCGCACATCCAACCACCGGCGGCACTAACGCTGCAAAGAGATCAAGAATCCTTAACCAGGATGCAAAGCCTTTTTCAAACACCAATCTCATGTGATACTGACGACAATACCAACTCACTGCACCCAAGGTGCCAATAAAAGCTTCTCACTGGACTTATTCTAGGAGAACTATATCAACATACAAGTAAATTCTCAAAACCATAGTATAGGCAAACATCTAAGTAGTGGTCTAAGCCACCATAGCCCTTTCCGGGATCCACCTACATATAATAGGCCATAACATAAAAATTCTTCTAAATAACATTAATTACGACGATCGACAAGCCTCACACGTACCGCCACAAATCACACACATTACTTGATCAAGCTTAACGAACTGACCTTTACCACTAATACGCCAACTCAATTGTGGTTAACCAATATATCTTCCTTCAATTTACCCCGATTGCCTTAGTAATAACAATAACTCTTTTCAACATATTACACACTCCAACCGCACTCACCCCGAGTGACCTGGAACAGCGGGACCATGCTGCCTCAAATCCCATGAACTATTTCATACCTTCTTTATGCACACATTCGCACCCTAAACTGATATGCCCATTCTGCTAATCCTTTTACGAATCCAAAGTCATTTATCATCTTTCTCTCAAGTGCCGCAGTGCAAGTCAAAACATTATAGAACATTCTGGGCCTCCACTCATAAGCTGCTGCAAAAGCTTGATTCTTAAATGTACTTATAGGCTCGAAATCATTAGGTACCATACTTTACCTCTTTTTGAATCCATTAGGACCGTTGCTGAGAGCAACCCGCTCTGACTTGGTCCAGAATATAATCAACTCCATAAACCTTATAACATATGGATACCCTCTCGATGAGGCACCCAGCGGAATCACTCTCCTCGAAATCCACATCCATACAAGGCATAAGTCTTGAGTTCTTCCCCAAGTCTGAACATGAGCCAATAAGGCCAACCATAGCACCCTTTAACAATTCCTCTGCTCAAATCACCATTTATGTTCTTTTTCCATAGCCAAAATAACCTAGAATTATGCTAACAACTAGAAAACCTTGCAAGTGCTTAACCATGCAACCCAATAATAGGCGGTGGGACTCACCAGGATTCCTTATCTCTTATTGACATAACCTTGCACAATCAACCACCTAAATTCTGGGATTCTTTCTGTATAACCCTCTTTTTATAGTCTGAATCATCAACCACATTCGCACGACTGATCTCTTTGCTGCATACTAACCCATACTTCCAATTAAACCCGTAGACTTCAATCATCGGCCACTAAAATCCCAAATCATTCCAAACTCTCCTTAAGGTGCGTAATCGTCCTACCACATGCCCATATGTAACATCCGCCACTCTCCCACTTTGCGCAAACTCGCTTCTTTAATCCACTACTTGACCTTTGCTTCATACACCTTGCCTTCTAGGAATTTTAGCCACTGTCTAACACTTTCCACACATCTTTCCTCATCCTTTGCTACTTAGTTATTGCCTTAATAAAATCTATCTTCGTAGCACTTGAATACACAAATCGTTACTAACTTTACTTTTTGCCGGATATCATCTCTCTCAAGCTGCCAATATTATAAATGTCGATTCAACCCTGAACCACCTTGCCTCGTGACATCTAACAGTCGTTTCTTCAATACTAATATGCAATATTCAGCTCCGAAGGTGAATTGTAGAATATCATAACATCGACAAATTTACTACATTCAATAGGGACAACGATACCTCATTATAGAAGAAAACTTCCACCACGCTAGAAAATACCGAGTCTTGATACCTCATCAACCCAAACCTGAACATTCTCTGCCCTATTGCCTTTCCACATCCGGGAATAAAACACTGATCTCTAGATCATGCGCTGAGTAAACCTCCTTTCAAGTCATTTACTGCCTCGACACGCAGGCAAACATCCTTCCATCATAACAATACTGCGGAATAATCGCTCATAAGCATCATGGCAACATGTGCCTAGCCTCAAGGCTCTCAGAAGTACTGCTGCTGAGCCGAAATAACAGAATATCCTTCCACAAGGCGACAATAACATCTCAAATAACCCCGCAGGAAGAAACGTCTACACCACATTCGTAGGGCCATTACAATTCTTCAATTCTCGATTTAAAACAAGCGCTTTGCGTCGCATAAGATTGAGTAGGAAGGAAAAAAAAGGCATAAGCCTCACAGGAATCAAATCGCACGATAAGGAGTAAAGACGGGAAGTACTCCTAATGGCCCTGTAGCCTCTCGAAGATAAGTACATACATCTCCGTACCGATCAGCGAGACTCTACTAGACTTGCAAATGACTCGTGAGACCTACGGGAACCTAGAGCTCTGATACCATATTGTAACGACCCAAAATCCTCTAAAGGTCGTGGTGGTGCCGGACACCACTATCAGGCAAGCCAACTGAAATACTTAATTAAATTCTAATTTTAATATTTGCTGAAGTCATTTTCCTTTATACATTAAATAAAAAACAATGAACTTTACAGAAATAAGCATGGAGTCTTTAACAAATTTAATATTGAACAATCCTATAACCATCCCAGAACCCGGTGTCACAAGTTCATGAGCGTATAATAAGAAGGAAATAAAAATATAACATCCGTCCGGAATACAATGCACAGAAAGTAAATACAATATAATAGAAGGGACAATACTAGGTGCGGGCCGCCTCAAATAATGCAACTCACCAAGTCCCTAAATCATCTGTGCTACTACGCCCAGTAGGCTAATAGAGTTAATGACATGTGCAACAAAAATTCACAGAAGTGTAGTATGAGTACGAAAATAATGTGTAATCAATAAGTATCCCGTCTAAACTCGAAGAAGTAGAGACGATATGGTCGACTTCGACACTTACTAGTAGTCCAATAATGATGTCAATGATATATTAAATCGTAGAAATATATAAAGATGGTTTTAATACAATAGAAGGAAACAAGTAAACAATTATTTCTTTTATAGGAAATTCAAAAAATTTACTTTTCTTTATTATCCAAATATTCTCAAGCCATGAAGAGAAAATAACAACTTTAATAAGTTCAAGGCGGCAATGCAAGCATGCGCAAATCATGCCGAGGTCGACGGCCCGCTCCAACAGAAAATAAATTGTGTACCGTCGAAGGTCGAACAGCGCAAACTATAAATGGATCTATTTAATGTGCCAGGTGTTTGGCCTGCTCTAACAGGAAATAAACACACAGGCAATCAATCAAGAAGTCATCATGGAAAAATTTTCAGAATAAAACCAATTCTCATTTAATAATTTAAGAAAGTGAAGTTTAAATTATTTTAGAAATTTGATGACTAATTTAATGTGATTTAAGCAAGTCAAGCTATCATAGGTTCACAAGTAATCCAAGTATAGCATGCTTTGGGGTCGTAACAACCCGGATAATTGCATAACAGTAGCTATGCATGGACTCTCGTCACCTCGTGCATACGTAGTCCCCACAATGAGCACATAACCAATTATTTCCCATGTGGGGACAATTCCTTCTTACAAGGTTAGAGAGGAGATTCACCTTGCTCCGAAGTTCCATAACCGACATTCCACACCCTTTCGAAGACTCAAATCGATGCAAAAATTCTCCAACACTAGCCAATAATTGTATAAACTCATTAATATAAGCTAAGGTACTCATTATAATCCAATTTATAATAATTCCCAACCCCGATCAAAAGTTGACAAAAAATCCCTCGGGCCCACGTGCCCGGAATTCAAAATTTTTCATAGATAAAGTTCACCCATGACCTTACAAACTCAAATATATAATTTATTCTCAATTTCATGCCCAGAATCGTGGTCAAAATCAAAAAATCTCAATTTTTAGTTTTTTCTTTAAAACCCCAAATTCTCCTTTAGATTCTCATGAATTTTGATGTTAGATCTAACGTATAGTCTCAAATTATAATTGAAATTAGTTTGAGGAACTTACCCAATCATTTGATACGAAAATCCACTCTTAAAATCGCCAACTCTCGGACCTAGGGCTCAAAATATGATTAAATGAAGCAAAAACTCGAGTTACACAGCTAATATCAAGCTGCAGATATCGCATTTGCGATCCAGGGTTCACATCGTATAAGGGAAGAAAGCCTTCGCAATTGGGAACAAGGAAGGGCTGGAAAAAGGTCGCCTTTACGACAAAAGTTCACAATTGCGAACTAGGCATCGCAATTGCGATGGATATGTGTCACGACCCCAGCCCTCGGTCGTGATAGCTCCCAATACACTGTTAGGCAAGCCAGATCAATTAAATAACCGTAACCATTTTATGCAATTATGGAGTAATTAACAGATATAATTTACTAAATCATAATACTGAAAGTCTGAAGTAAAAACTAAAACATGTAGAATCTCAAGTAATAAAAACAACTACACAGCCCGAAGAATCCGATGTCACAAGTCTGAGCCTCTAATACCTTAGTATCAATCTACTACATATCATTCTAAAGAAATGCGGAAATAAAGCAAATAAGACAGAAGGAAGATCAGGACTGCAGACGTCATGCAACTACATTGATGCTCCCGAATAAACTGCTCGGTAGAGAAATCCACACTCAATCTCAGATGCACCTGGATCTGCATGCAAGGTGCAAGGAGTAATGTGAGTACTCCGACCCAAAGAGTAATAAACATAAATAAACGCTGAGAATAAGAAATGATGAATAGGCACAAGTAATTCTATAAATACAACAACCTGAACCAGATAGTATTCCATGAGTAAACTAGTAACAACAATTATGGAAATGCTACAACCAACAAGTAATTAAATGACATGCAACACATGGTCCATACAATCTAGTACCCGCAGCGGCATGCAGCCCGCTCCCTTTATTTATTGTCGATGGTGCTTACTAGGGGTGTGAAGACTCCAGGAGGTGCCCTTACGCCCCAAGTGCACTATAAGCCATCTCATTGCATCAACTAGGCCCTCGGCCTCATATAAATATCAATATAATTCTGCCGCGGCGTGCAACCTGATCCCATGCTCAGTACAGAATCACATAAGCCCCTCGTGCACGACAATATATAAATATTCAGCCCAAACTTTATTAGAAATATTATTTAAGTTTCAAGTTTGAGGAAAAGATGGCTGAGTTTGAAAAATAGTATTAAATGCCAGGACTGAGTTCAATAATATGCAAAAATGGTAAGAAACCAATAATATCACTCCAGGAAGGATTTAATCAATTGGCACGAAGCTCAAATATAACAATCAACTCAAGATATAACAATACTAAGGAATTTCAGTGAAATACGCACTATATTCATCTACCGGGACGGACCAAGTCACAATCCCCAACGGTGCTCAATCCCACACTTGCTACCCGGCGTGCAAGTCACCTCATTATAGCACTACAATATGCAAATACGGGGTTTCAAACCCTTAGGACATCATTTACATCTATTACTCACCTCAAGCCAGCCAAAATCCTACCTCGCTATTCCTTTGCCTTTCAAGTCGACCTCCTCGCACATCAAATCTGATCAAAACCACAACGAATACGTCACAATATTCCAATGGAACAATACCCATTCGAAAACAATCGAAAATATAAAAAATCTTGAAATTAACATAAATCGAGCCCCGAGCTCACTTCTCGAAACTCAGAAATTCTTATACCAACGGGTTCCTTATCGCATCACGAGTCTATGAATACAAGAAAACCAAAATCGGCGTCCAAATGATCCCTCAAATCAAATTTCCAATACAAAAACTCAAGCCCCAGTTCTTCCCCTTTTTTGCTAAGTTTGCATGAATTTCTAGGTTGATTCTACAATTAAATCATGTTTTTAGTTCATAGAACGGACCTCCAATCAAGGTCGCAAATGCGACATTTGGCTCGCAATTCCAGACCCTGCCAACGCCGCAAGTGCGACTCATTTCTCGCAAAATGCGAACCCTGCCAAGGTCGCAATTGTGATCAAACTATCGCACTTGCGAACCCTGCCCCATGCCAGCCTTTTTTGCAAATGCGAAGCCTCATTTGCAAATGCGAGATAGCAAATGCGAAACCTTTTCTAGCATTTGCGAGGCCTGCAACTGCTGCTGCATTTCCAAGTTTAATACTTCCCGTTTAGCCATCCAAAACTCACCCGAGGCTCTCGGGACCTCAAACAAAAGTGCCAATCCATCCAAAAACATCATTTGAACTTGCTCCAATCATCAAAACACAACAAACAACACCAAAACCATCAAATTACATCGGATGCAAGCCTAAGTTCCTTTAATACTTTCGAAACACGCATTTGATCAAAAACCCGACCAAAACACTTCCGAATAACCTTATATTTTGCACATACATCCCAAATCATCTAACGAAACTACAAATTTCTCAAAATTCCATTCCGTCCCTCGGATCAAAATGTCTCCTACCAACCGAAATTCGCCAAGATACTAACTTCACCAATTCAAGTCTAATTCTACACCAGACCTCCAAAATCACTTCCAATCACACTCTTATGTCACAAATCATCCCCCGAAGCTATCCCAATCATCGAAATTCACATCCAAGCCTCCTAGCACATATGTCAATATCTGGTTGACTTTTCCAAAAAAGAGACTAAGTGTCTCATTTCCTTCTCAATTTAATTGAAATCAACTTGTTCACACAAAACACTCATAATGAAGCATTAATGAAGCACAAAATGGGGGAAACATGGCGATAACTCATGTGACGACAAGTCGGATCATCCCATCCTCCCAAACATAAACAAATGCTCGTCCTTGAGCGTGTCAAGAAAAATACCTGAAACCTCATATAGGTGAGGGTATCTGCTCCTCATCTCCCACTCGGTTTACTAGGTAGCCTCCTCCATGGGCCGACCTCTCCACTGCACCTTCACCGAAGCAACATCCTTTGACCTCAACTCCGAACTTGACGATCCAAAATGGCTGCTGGCTTTACATCATAAGTCAAATAACCCTCTAACTAGATTGTACTGAAATCCAAAATAAGGCACAGGTCCCCAATATACTTCCAAAGCATAGATACATGGAAAATTGGATGCACGCTCGATAAGCTGGGTGGCAAAGCAAGCTTATAAGCCACCTCTCCAATCCTCATAAGTACCTCAAAGGGCCCAATAAACTGCGGACTCAACTTTCTTTTATTTCCTAATCTCATAGCACCTTTTGTGGGTGAAACCTTCAGTAAAACCTTCTCACCAATCGTATAGGATACATCTCGGACCTTCCTATCCGCATAACTCTTCTGCCTTGACTGCATTGTACGGAGTCTCTCCTGAGTGATCTTTACTTTTTCAAATGCATCCTGAACCAAATATGTCCCTAACAATCTAGCCTCACCGGGCTCGAACCAACCAACTGGAGATCTACACCGTCTCCCATACAAGGCCTTCATACGGTGCCATCTGAATGCTGGAATGATAGCTGTTGTTGTAGCCAAACTCTGCAAGCGGTAGAAACCGATCCCATGACCCTCCAAAATCAATAAAACAGGCGTGTATCATATCCTCTAATATCTGAATGGTGCACTCGAACTGTCTGTCCCTCTGAGGGTGAAAGGTTGTGCTCAACTGTACCTGAGTACCCAACTCTCGCTGAACGCTTTGCCAAAACTGAGAGGTAAACTGAGTGCCCCGATCTGATATGATGGAAATGGGGACACCATGCAACTGAATAATCTCTCGGATATAAATCTCTGCCAGCCACTTTGAAGAATAAGTAGTACAAACTAGAATGAAGTGCACGGATTTGGTCAGCCTGTCTACAGTCACCCAAATGGCATCAAATTTCTTCAAAGTCCGAGGGAGTCCAGTAGCGAAATCCATAGTGATCCTCTCCCATTTCCTCTCAGATATAACCATATGCTGATGCAAGCCCCCCGGTCTCTGATGCTCATATTTCACCTGCTGACAAGTAAGACACTGGGCTACATACTCCACAATATCTCTCTTCATCCTTTGCCACCAATAGTGCTATCTAAGATCCTGATACATCTTCGCGACACCTGAATGGATGGAATACGGCGAAATATGGGCCTCTTCCAATATCAACTCCTGAAGCCTATCCACATTGGGCATACAAATCTGGCCCTGCATCCTCGATACACCATCATCTCTAATGGTCAGATCCCTGGCATCATTATGATGAACCCTGTCCTTAAGGACAACCAAATGCATATCCTCATACTAACACTCTCTGATGTGGTCATACAAGGAAGACCGAGAAACCACACAAGCCAACATCCAATTTGGCTCTGAAATATATAGTCTCACAAATCGATTGGCCAAGGCCTAAACATCAACTGCAAATGGCCTCTCCTCAACTGGAATGTACGCCAAGCTCCCCATTCTTACCTCTTTCAGCTCAAAGCATCGGCCACTACATTAGCCTTCCCGGGGTGATACAGAATGGTAATATCATAATCCTTTAGTAACTCTAGCCATCTCCGTTACCTCAAATTAAGATTCTTTTTCTTGAATAGATGCTGAAGACTGCAATGATCAGTGAATACCTTACAAGATACGCCATATAGGTGGTGCCTCCAAATCTTCAAGGCATGAACTATAGCAGCTAACTCTAAATCATGAACTGGTAGTTCTGCTCATTGAGCTTCAACTGACGGGAAGCATAAGCGATAAATCTACCCTCCTGCATCAATACACAATCTATCCCAACTTTGGAAGCATCGCAATATACCATATAGGAACCTGAAGCTGACAGTAAAACCAAAACTGGAGCTATAGTCAAAGCTATCTTGAGCTTCTAAAATCTCTCCTCACACTTGTCCGACCATACAACACTTCTAAATTCAACACACTTCTGAGTCAACTTGGTCAAGGGCGACGCAATGGAGGAAAAACCCTTAACAAACCGGCAATAATAGCCTACCAACCCAAGGAAACTACAAATCTCTGTGGCTGAGGAAGGTCTAGGCCAACTTTGCACCGCTTCTATCTTCTTCAGGTCAACCTGAATACCCTCCCTGGACACCACGTGTCCCAAGAAAGCTACTGAACTAAGCCAAATCTCACACTTGGAGAACTTTGCACAAAGCTTCTCCTCCCTCAATCACTGCAATATAACTCGCAAATGTTGTACGTGCTCCTCCTGACTACACGAGTATACCAAGATATCATCAATGAACACGATGACAAATGAATCTAGATAAGGCCGAAACACATTGTTCATCAGATGCATGAACGCTGCTGGGGTATTGGTCAGCCCGAAAGACATAAAAAAAAATCTCATAGTGACCATATCTAGTCCTGAAAGCAGTCTTATGAATATCTGAATAGTTGATCTTCAATCGGTGATAACCCGAACGACGATCAATCTTGAAGAACACCCTTGATCCATGAAGTTGGTCAAATAAGTCATCAATGCGAGGCAGGGATACTTGTTCTTCAAGTTACTTTGTCCAACTGACTATAGTCGATGAACAAATGAACCCCTTATCTAGGAGCTCCTGAATCTGCTACTTCAATTCATTTGACTCCGCTGGTACCATACGATATGGAGAAATAGAGATAGGCTGAGTACCTGGCACCATGTGAATACCAAAATCAATGTTTCTGTCCGGTGGAATGCCCGGTAGGTCTGCAGGAAATACATCGGTAAAATCCCTCACAATTGGAACAGAATCAATGCTAGGAGCCTCAGCTCCAACATATCACACAAAAGCTAAATATGACAGAAAATGCTTCCTAAATATACGATGGCTTTCAAGAAAGAAATAACTCTACTAGGAATATAATCGGCCATACCACACCATAAGATCCGCGGTACATCCGGGATAGCCAAAGTGAATGTCTTAGCATGACCGTCTAGAATAGCATGACACGGAGATAGCCAATCCATGCCCAGAATAACATTGAAGTCCACCATGCTCAATAGCAATAGATCAACTCGGGTCTCCAGACCCCCAGTAATCACACACATGACTGGTACACACAATGCACAACAACATTATTGCCCATTTGAGTAGACACATGAACAGGTAAAGATAGAGACTCCCGAGGCATACTTGAATAACGAGAAGAATATGAAGACACATAATAATAGGTTGAACCGGGGTCAAATAATATTGAGGCGTCTCTATGGCAGAGTGAAACAATACCTGTAATGACAACGTCTGAAGCAATGGCATCTGTCCTACCCAACATAGCATACAAGCCTGGCCACGGCCTGATCAATCTCCACCTCTGGGGAAACCCTTGGCTGCCTGATCTCCACCCTTAGCTAGTTGGGCGGGTGATAAAGTAGCTGGAGCAGAAGTCAAGAGTTGACCCCTCTACTGATGCTGTCTACCACGAAGTTGAGGGCACCGCCTCCTCAAGTGACAGAACTCTCTGCACTCATAATAGTTGGCTGGTGCTGGAGATGGGGACTGAAGGGAACCCCTCGCACTAGAGTGACTAGCAGAAGCACTCAGCACAGAAGAACCCTGAGCTAATGGGGCATGAGATGAAGTCTGAGCAGGGAGGGTGCTAAGTGGAGATTGGCCCTGCTGGGACCCATGATGACCACGACCTGAAGATCCCCCATGATACTCTAGACGGTTCGGCTCAGAAGGCCTAAAAGAATGATCTCTATCATGCTGGAATTGGCCCCTCGAAGGAGCGCCGCTGTAACTGCCCGATCCATGAGGCTTCTTAGCCTCCCTCTCATCTCTCTCTCTTTGCCGAACTCACTCGATCTCACAAGCGATATCCACCACCTCCTCAAACGTAGCACCCAATACTATCTATCTAGATCAAAATACGGAGATGGTAGTTAAGGCCATCCAAAAATCTCTTGATAATCTCACGATTCGACGGAACCATCCAAATAGCATGACGGGACAACTGTGAAAACCTTATCTCGTACTGAGTCACTGTCATATCCCCCTGTGTCAACCACTCAAACTGCCTACGCAGCTCATCCCTGCGGGACTGAGGTACATACTTCTCCAGGAAAAGCGTAGAGAACTGCTGCCAAGAAAGGGGTGTTGCACCGACAGGCTTACGCCTCTCAAAGTCCTCCCACCAAGTAAGAGTAGCTCCGGTAAACTGAAAGGTAGTAAATGCCACACCACTTGACTCAAAGATCCCTGTCGTCCGGAGCATACGCTGACACCTGTCAAGAAAACCCTAGGCATCCTCGCCCTCAGAACCACTAAATGTAGGAGGCCGAAGCCTACTGAACCTCTCAAGACGATACTGCTCATCATCTGGCATAGCTAGAACTACGAAGCCCTGAACTGGTGCCACCTGCTGAGCTGAAGGTGCCTCTGGTGTCTGTAGTCCCTGCACCACCTGCTCAGGTGTGCGAGCAGCAAGGGTGTGATTGCCTCCCACGTCTTGTGAAGCAGCTATTGCTGCTGTGGTAACTGAAACTGCTTGAGCTAGGCCAATGCAAACTGATAATATATGTGTAAAGGTCTCTTGAAGACCCGGAATCACACTAGGAAAACTGGTGCCTGAATAGGTGTTGCTGGTGTGTTTGCAGCTGGATCCTGATCCTGAGCTGGCGCAACGGGTGGATCAGCAGGCATTGCCCCTGCTTCTCCGCCTCTTCCATGACCACGACCGCGTCCATGGCCTCTTGTGGCCTCAGTAGGTGGTACTGGTGGTCGTCCACCATGTCCGGTAGCTCGTGTCCTCACCATATGTGAGAGAATAGAATATTAGAAGTTTATTTCTCGATTCAACAAAGCCGCATGACAAGAATTTCAAAATGTGAAGCTTTTCTAAAGGTTATGCAGCCTTCCGAGGATAAGTACAGAAGTCTCAGTATCGATCCACACTAGGGGTGTGCAGACTCCGGGAGGGGACCCTTATGGTCCAAGCGCAATATAAGCCATCTCATGGCATCAACTAGACCCTCGACCTCATATCAATATCAATATAATACTGTTGCGGTGTGCAACCTGATCCCATGCTCAATCTAGAATAACATAAGCCCATCGGGCACGACAATATATAAATATTCAACCCAAATTTCATTGGAAATATTATTTCAGTTTCAAGTTGAAGGAAAAGATGGCTGAGTCTAAAAAATAGTATTAAATGCCAGGACTGAGTTCAATAATATGCAAAAATGGTAAGAAACCAGTAATAGCACTCCCTGAAGGATTCAATCAATTGGCAGGAAGCTCAAATACATAAATCAACTCAAATTATAATAATACTAGGGAATTTCAATTAAATACGCAGTATATTCATCTACCGGGACGGACCAAGTCACAATCCCTAATGGTGCTCTACCCCACGCTTGCTACCCGGCATGCAAGTTACCTCATTATATCAATAAGACGTGCAAATACAGGGTTTAATACCCTCGGGACATCATTTACATCTATTACTCACCTCAAGCCGGTCAAATTCCTAGCTCGCTATGCCTTTGTCTTTCAAGTCGACCTCCTAGCACGTCAAATCTGATCAAAACCACAATGAGTACGTCACAATATGCCAATGGAACAATACCCAATCGAAAGCAATTGAAAAATAGCAAGAATCGCGAAATTAGTAGAACTAGAGCCCCGGGCTCACTTCTCGAAACTCAAAACTTCTTATATCAACGTGTTCTTTATCACTCCACGAGTCTATACATAGTAAGAAAACCAAATGGGAGTCCAAATGTTCCCTCACATCGCAATTTGCAATACCAAAACTCAAGCCCTAGTTCTTTCCCCTTTTTTGCTAAGTTTACATGAATTTCTAGGTTGATTCTACAATTAAATCATATTTTTAGTTCATAGAACTCATCTCCAACTAATCCCAGTAGAAACCCTCTTTAATCTCCATCAAAAAGCTCTCAAAAATTGCACAAAGCCAAGTGGGAAGTCAGGGAAATGAGCTAAGTTCGAATTTTTTTATAACTGAACACAACCCCCAGATGTCGTATTTGTGACACCAGGTTTGCAAATGTAAACGTCGCAAGAGCGAAAAACCTTCAGAATTGCGAAGGTGGTCCTCTCCTGTCAAGGTCACAAATGTGACATCTGGGTCGCAATTTTTGACCTGCCAAGGTCGCAAATGCGAACCCTGCCAAGGTCGCAATTACGATCAAACTAACCCAAATGTGAACCTTGCCTCATGCTAGCCTTTTCGCAAATGCGAAGCCTCACACGCAAATGCGAGATCGCAAATGTGAACCCTTTCCTCGCATTTATGAGGCCTACAACTGCTGCTGCATTTCCAAGTTTAAAACTTCCCGTTTAGCCATCTGAAACTCATCCGAGGCCCGAGGACCTCAACCAAAAGTTCCAACCAATCCTAAAATATCATTCGAACTTGCTCCAATCATCAAAATGCCACAAACAACACCAAAACCATCAAATTACATCTGATTCAAGCCTAAGTTCTTCTAAAATTTCTGAAACACGCAACACTTCTGAATGACCTGGAATTTTGCACACACATCCTAAATCACCTAACAAAGCTACAACAACTCTCGGAATTCTATTCCGACCCTCAGATCAAAATCAAACTTACCTACCGGAATTCGCCAAAATACTAACTTCGCCAATCATGCCTAATTCTACACAGGACCTCCAAAATCACTTCTAATCACACTCCTAAGGCCGAAATCATCCCTCGGAGCTAACCGAATCATCAAAATTCATACTCGAGCCTCCTAGCACATAAGTCAATGTCCGGTTGACTTTTCCAAAACAAGTCTTACTTAAAGAGACTAAGTGTCTCATTTCCTTCTCAATTCAATCCTAATCAACTTGTTCATACAAAACACTCATAGTGAAGCATAAAGAAGCAGAAAATGGGGGAAATGGGGTGGAAACTAACATGACGACAGGTCGGGTCATCACAATATGTTCGCAATTGCGACCATACCAGAAGCAATAGTTTTTCTTGATACAAAAATGAGCATAACTTCCTCATTCGATGTCCAAATTCGATGATTATTTTTGCTATGGCTCCGAAATTGCGATACGGATCTAATGGTTCAATAAACACTTAATTTGGAGCTCATTTTATTAATATGGTACCCTTTATGTCCAAAGAAACGACGTTGAAACATCAAATAAGAGCGCCATACAAACCGAAACGCACCCGAGGACCCCTGGACACCGACCAATCACATCAACCATTCCAAAAATACATTTTGGACTTGCTCGAGGTCTCAAATCAAATCAAACAACCCTAAATTCATGAATCAACCCCCAATCCATGCTTTATGAACTTTAGAACTTCCAACTTCTACTTTCGATGCTTAAACCTATCAAATCACGGTCGATTGACCTCAAATTTTGCACACAAGTCATATTCGATATTACGGACCTACTCCAACTTTCAGAATCAGATTCCAACCCCGATATCAAAATTCCACTTCCGGTCAAACTTTTCATAACCTTCAAATTTCTATCTTTAGTCAAATGGCTCCAAAATGACCTGCGGATCTCCAAATTTACTTTCGATCGTGCTCCCAACTCTAGTATCACAATACGAAGTTTCTCCTAGATACAAAATCCCAAACGAACATTGATATCATCGAAATGAACTTCAACCAAACTTATGAAATTTCATTCAAATTGCTACTTTCCACAATAGGCGCCAAAACGCTCCAGCAAAACCCGATCCGGGCATACGCCCACCTCCGAAATCATCATACGAACCTGCTGGAATCTTCATATTCCGATTCTGAGATCGTTTATTCAAAATTATAATCCTAGTTAATTCTTTCAACTTTAATCTTACGAAAGGAGAATTTTCTTTCCAAATAAACTTTGAACTTCCTGAAACATAATTCCGACCACGTGTACAAGTCATAATACCTGAAGTAAAGTTGTTCATGGTCTCAGACTGCTGAACAACGTGCTAGAGCTCAAAACGGCCACTCGGATTGTTATACAATAACAAAATTATATAGTAAACTAGTCATTGTTTTTTATTAAGTATCTTAATATATCATGTAAGACAATATATGCACAATAAATAAAAATAAAAGTGTATTTAATTCTGACACAGGTATAAAGCTAACTCATCCTTTTGCTGTGGAACATGAATTCTTAAAGGTCTTACAATCATTAATGGGGGAGTATGCTTCTGAACTTCCCTGTGTGGATACTAGTATAATGAAAGAAGGTAGATGCCATACACTTGAACAGCAAAGAGCTCATATCAGACCAATTACTATGGAGGAAATCAATGCAGCTGTAATTGATATGCCTAGAGATAAGGCCCCAGGAGTAGATGGTTTTCCTATTGAGTTCTTTACAAAGAGCTGGAAGATAGTTCAAGAAGATATATTCTCTGCTACTAAGGAATTCTTTGAAACCTGCCAAATTCAACATATGATTAATACCACTGCAATAGCCCTTGTGCCAAAGATCAAAACCCCTACCACTGTGAAGGATTTTAGACCTATTGCATGCTGTACTACACTGTACAAAATCATATCCAAAGTTATTACCAGAAGGATGAAGGGTGTAATTGGAGACCTGATTGGTCCTGCCCAATCTGCATTTATTGAAGGAAGGAGTATCATGGATAACATTCTTCTCAGCCATGAAATATTCAAAGGATACTCTAGGAAAAGTGTTTCTCCTAGATGTGTTCTTAAAGTGGATCTTAGAAAGGCATATGATACACTTGAATGGAGTTTTCTGAAGCAGGTTCTAATAGCACTGGGGTTCCCTGCTAAGTTTACTGCTTGGGTCATGGCTTGTGTTTCATCTGCCTCATACTCCTTAGTAATGAATGGTGGCCTTACTAAACCATTCAATGCTAAGAGAGGTATAAGACAGGGGGACCCTATGTCTCCTTATCTATTTGTATTGGCCATGGAATATTTCAACAGATTACTACAGCAACTACATAAGGATGGAAACTTCAACTTCCATCCTAGGTGCAGGAAACTTAACAGATCCCATGTATGTTTTGCTGATGACTTGCTAATGCTCTGTAGGGCTGACATAGTATCTATCCAGATATTACACAGCACCTTTCTTATATTCTCAGCTGCATCTGGCCTTCAGGCTAATGTAAGTTAGAGTGCAATCTATTTGGCTGGAGTTCCACAGGAAACCAGAGAGGAGATTATTGCAGCTCTGGATTCAATGAAGGTCAGCTGCCCTTCAGATATCTTGGAGTCCTTCTGGATTCTAAGAAGCTAACTATACAGCACTATTTGCCTCTCATTGAAAAGATCACAGCAAGAATCACTTGCTGGTCAGCGAAATTGTTATCCTATGCTGGTAGAACTCAATTGATTAAGGCATTGATCTTTGGAATGCAGACTTATTAGGCTCAGGTGTTTATAATACCTAAAAAAGTATTGAAGGCTATAGAGGCAATCTGTAGAACATACCTCTGGACAGGCAAAGCTACACTATCCAAGAGAGCACTTGTGGCCTGGGATAAGGTTTGCCAACCTATTTCCTCTGGGGGTCTTAATATAATGAGGATGGATGTATGGAATAAAGCAGCCATAGCCAAGTTACTTTGGGATTTGGCTAATAAAAAGGACTGTCTATGGGTCAGGTGGGTACATTCTTACTATATCAAGAATAGGAGCATTGAGTCAGTTGCTGTGCCATCCAACTCTTCTTGGGTGGTAAAGAAGATACTGGAAAGTAGGGCATTGGTGTTGGGAAATACTCAGTTGCAAGGTGATATCACTAGCAGGCTGCAGAGTGTATACAAGTTTGGAAAATTTCAGATTCACAAAATGTATATTGCTTTGCTGCCTAAGTTTCCTAAGATTGCATGGAGGAACTTAATGCTTATTTCATCTGCACTTCCTAAACACAGGTTTACTGTTTGGTTAGCTGCTCAACAAAAACTTCCCACAGTTGAGAGGTTGCAGTGTATAGGTATACAAATGCCAACATTGTGTACATTCTGTAAAATGCATGATGAAGAGTTCAAGCATCTTTATTTTGAATGTGACATTACCAGCAGAATATGGAGAAGAATTTGTGTGTGGTTGGGACATGCTAGGATCATTGAATGCTGGAATGAAGTGAAATGGATTTGTAGCAAAGTTAAGAGTAAACACTGGCAGCAGGCAATCACTGCCACTGCATTTGTTACTACTGTTGCATTGCTATGGAGGAGTAGAAACTTGATCAGATTTGAGAACAAGATTTGATGAAGACCAGTGTTGCAAAGAAGTGCCATTGTTAATACATGCAAGAAATAGGAAGTGTAAAAGGTGGCAGGAAGGGTTACAAATGCTCAAGTGCTATCCTTAGTTTTGATCCTTAATTGCTAGTTAGAGTTGTCTATATGAGTTGTGTAGTTAGAACTGAAATGTAATGAGTAGTAGGAGTCCATACTACTACCATAGGAATACATTGTACATATTTTTTTGAATCAATGAAATCGACAGTTTATCTAAAAAAAAAAGTGTATTTAATTTTAATATTGTATTCCATATTAGAATACTGTGTTATATTTAGTTTAAATATTGTATTCCGAATTAGAATATTATGATATATTTGATTTGAATAATATATTCTAAAATAAAATATTATGACAGTTTTAATTTAGAATATTGTATTCTTTATTAGAATATTATAGTGTGATGGTTTGAATATTATATTCTTCATTGATCTATTGTTATTTATAATTTTAATTAGGTTTGGAGAATATATCCCATATTAACTATTGCGGTAT
Source organism: Nicotiana benthamiana (assembly GCA_034376525.1). Taxonomy (NCBI): domain Eukaryota; kingdom Viridiplantae; phylum Streptophyta; class Magnoliopsida; order Solanales; family Solanaceae; genus Nicotiana; species Nicotiana benthamiana. The sequence goes on along the minus strand of CM067333.1, from coordinate 9,808,244 downwards.
GTTTGGTTTAGATATTATATCTTATTAGAAAATTATGGTATGTTTAGTTTGAATATTATATTCCAAATTTAAATAATATGGAAAGTTGGATTTGAATATTGCATTTTTCATTAGAATATTGTGGTATATACATGGGCGGATCTACATTTTGATTTTGGGTGCTTAAGCACCCATTATCTTTGACAAGATTTAGTAAATTTGTATAGGTAATTATAAAAATATTTAAATAACTATTAGTTGAGCACCCATAAGTAAACTCTATTTTCCTCTTTTTTCAAAATTTTATCAGTGAGCACCCACGACTTTAAAATCCTGAATCCGCCACTGGGTATATATATATATATATATATATATATATATATATATATATATATATATATTAGTTGAATACTAGTATATTCTAATATTTCCTTTTGTTTAAATATTTTATCCCAAATTAAAATACTTTTACGTCATTTTAACTTTTCTTATGATTACGTAGACAGAAGAGAAAAACAAAAAAGATGAAACACTTCATCTGACAAATAAATGATAAAGAGGTATTGTCTTGTACATAACAAATGCTCCATTTTCATATTCTTCTTCCTTCTACATCCCTAGTTATAGAAAATAATAGAGATGTTTGTTTAATTAGAAAAAAAGAAATTATTAGGGTTCAAATATTTTTTTTGTGAAAATGTATAATCCTAATTTCGTGGAATGATGGAGTTTTCTAAGGAATCTATTAAGTTGGAATGAAAGATAATTTAGTCCCTTAAAATGTGTGATATGTTTAATGGCTTATATTGATATTAAAGATTTAAGGGTTACAAATGCTCAACTGTTATAAATACACTTCTATTTATGGTGAATATCTTTAATTAGAGAGATTCTAGAGTCCTATTATTGGTAGCTAGATCATCCCACTCTCTATAAATAAAGGGGTCTTCTACCATTGTAAGACACTCCTAACATTCTCTAAGTATCAATAAGAAGAACTCTCTCTACTCTTCTCTCTATTGCTCTTGTTCTTGCATTATTGTTCTTGTCTTTTATATTATTTCATAACACGTTATCAGCACGAGACTCTACCGTCTCAAGAACCATTCTCGAAAAATCTAAGGTATTTCCCTCTTCCTAATTTAACTTTCGATTATGTCTGACATTACGAAAAGAAAGTTCGTTGCCCTTGAAATTTCGGGCAAGAACTATATGACATGGGTGTTGGATGCTGAAATCCACTTAGATGCTATGGGTCTCGGAGACACCATCAAAGATAGAGAAAAAGCATCCACCCAAGACTGTGCGAAGGCCTTGATTTTCTTGCGCCATCACCTTGATGAAGGTTTGAAGATTGAATATCTCACCGTCAAGGATCCACTCATCTTGTGGAACGGCTTAAAGGAGAGATATGACAACCTGAAGTTGGTCACTCTGCCACAAGCACGATATGATTGGGCTCATCTGAGGCTCCAGGACTTTAAGTCCTTTTCGGAATATAATTCTGCAATATTCAGAATTACTTCTAAATTGAAGCTATGCGGGGATAACATCTCCGATTATGATATGCTTGAGAAAACGTTTACAACGTTTCATGCCTCCTATATGGTACTGCAACAACAGTACAGAGAGAAAGGCTTTACAAAGTACTCTGAACTGATTTCTCTTCTACTAGTGGCTGAGCGAAATAATGACCTGCTCATGAGAAATCACGAAAATCGACCCACTGGGTCCACACCACTGCCTGAAGCAGATAAGGTGCACTCTCATTATGCCAAACATGAAAAGGGCCATGGTCATGGTCGTAAACGGGGTCATAGCCAGGGACGTAGACAAGGAAGAAATTCCAATGAGTCCATCAACCCCCAAGGAGAGATAACCACCGAAAGCAGAAACGGGGTCATGAAGATCCTAAGGCAAATGGTTCAGAAACTATATGTTATCGTTGCGGTGGGAAAGGACACTGGTCAAAGACTTGCCGTATACCAAGACACTTGGTTGACCTTTATCAAGCATCTCGAAAGAGAAAAGGCCCTGAAACAAATTTTGTCTATGACGACAACTTGGACATCACCCACCTGGATGTGGCAGACTTCTTTGAGCAACCCGAGGGGAAAATAGACCACCTAATCGGCGATGGGTCCGTGATGAAAGAAGATGGAGTTATTTGATTTTGTTCTACTTATTTGTATTAGTTAGTGAATAAACTAATAGTCATTAGTATTAGCTCGTATTAGTTAGTTCATAATGCAATGTTAGCAGTAGTTCTTTAGTATATCTTCAATATGCTCAAATATCAATAATATTTTTATTTTCCAGTAGGGGTAATCGACTAGCCTGAAAAACTAGTCGATTATCTACTATTTTCGCATTAAAGCTGAAAATAATTGATCAACAATCGATTGTCTTTGTCTAACAATCGATTGTCGTTAAGACAGTTTAATCTGGAATTTTTTAAAAATCATCCACAATCGATTGTCTTTGTCTAACAATCGATTGTCGTTAAGACAGTGTAATCTTGAATTTTTCAAAAATCATCCACAATCGATTGTCTATGCCTAACAATCGATTATCGTTATAACAGTGTGCTCTGGAATTTTTCAAAATAGCCAACAATCGATTGTCTATGCATAACAATCGATTGTCTTAAAACAGTGTGCTCTGGAATTTTTCAAAATAGCCAACAATCGATTGTCTATGCATAACAATCGATTGTCTTAAGACAGTGATCTGAAGTTTTTCAAAATAGCAAATAATCGATTGTGTGTGTTTAACAATCGATTGTCAATGTTTAACAATCGATTGTTTGTGTTTAACAATCGATTGTTTGAAGAAAATGCTTAAACTGAAATTTTCAAACTGCAAACTAATCAATTATGGATAACATATCTGATTTTGTTAGTCAACTGTTAGCAGCAGATTTTGAAAATATTATGTGACACAAACGAATTGAACTTGTTTATTCTTATGTTCGTGTATCTCTTTTGTATGTCAAACTATGGGATAGCAAATATGGATATCTCACAAAGCGAACTTGGATCAACGTCCAACTGTAAACGTATTTGCCTAGTTGATTCATGTACTACACATACAATACTCAAAGAAAAGAAATATTTCTCTCAACTAAATATGTGTAAGGCAAACGTTACTACAATCTCTGGAAGTAGTAAATTGATTGAAGGCTCCGGAAGAGCAATTGTAACTCTGCCCAAAGGCACGACGTTAAACATAGAGAATGCAACGTTCTCCTCCAAGTCTAAGAGAAACTTGTTGAGTTTTAAAGATGTACGCCGGAATGGCTATCATATTGAGACAATGGATGAAGATAATCTTGAATATCTCGTCATCACAAAGAATGTCTCCGGCCAAAAGAGGGTTATTGAGAAATTCCTGTCTTTATCTTGTGGCCTGTATTGGACAAGAATTAGTGCAATTGAGGCACATTCAACAGTAAACCAAAGGGTTACTGATTCCAATACCTTTGTACTTTGGCATGATCGATTGGGACACCCAGGATCGGTCATAATGAGACGGATTATAGAAAGCTCATATGGGCATCCGTTAAAGAATTTCAAAATTCTTTCGAATAATGAATATCCTTGCACTTTGTGTTATCAAGGCAAGTTGATTATCAGGCCATCACCAACAAAGGTTGGGACTGAGTCACCCACGTTTCTGGAATGTATACAAGGGGACATTTGTGGACCTATTCACCCACCTAGTGGGTCGTTTAGGTATTTCATGGTCTTGATAGACGCATCCTGTAGATGGTCTCATGTGTGCCTGTTGTCATCACGCAACCTTGCGTTTGCGAAATTAATGGCACAAATAATTCGACTACGAGCACAATTTCCAGATAATCCAATCAAGTCCATTAGACTGGATAATGCTGCTGAGTTTACATCCCAAGCATTTAATGATTATTGCTTATCAATCGGGATAAAAGTTGAACATTCTGTAGCTCATGTTCACACTCAAAACGGTCTTGCAGAATCGTTAATTAAACGCCTGCAGTTGATTGCAAGGCCATTACTTATGAGAACGAGGCTGCCCACTTCGGTATGGGGTCACGCCATCTTACATGCAGCAATGCTAATTCGTCTCAGACCGACGAATTACCACAAGTATTCCCCGTTGCAATTGGTTTTGGGTCATGAACCCAATATATCCCATTTAAGAATTTTTGGATACGCAGTATATGTGCCTATAGCACCGCCATCCCGCACCAAAATGGGTCCGCAAAGAAGGTTAGGAATATATGTTGGGTTTGAATCGCCCTCCATCATTTGCTACCTCGAAACATTGACAGGCGACGTATTTACTGCACGATTTGCAGACTGTCGATTCGATGAGACACTTTTCCCAAAATTAGGGGGAGAAGTTGGTGAAACCAAACGGGAAATTTTGTGGAAAAATGCATCATTATCTCATCTTGATCCACATACCTCTATTTGTGAAAGAGAGGTACAAAAGATTATCCATTTGCAAAGAATATCAAATCAAATGCCTGACGCATTTACGGACTTGAAAAGGATAACGAAATCCCACATTCCCGCGGAAAATGTTCCAATCCGTATTGATGTCCCTGTTGGACAATCATCTAGTGTCATAACCAATGAGTCGAATGCACGCCTGAAGCGTGGCAGACCATTAGGTTCCAAAGATCGAAATCCTAGAAAGAGGAAAAAGAACGATCAAAATGACACTACGAAAGAATCTCATGATTTAACAAATTCTGAGATTCATGAAGAATCCATTGAGCCCGAGACTCTGGAAAATACGGAACTATCCCTAAATCTAATTAATATTGAGACAAATATTAATCGAGTGGATATTGTAGTGGATAATGCCTTTGCTTATAATGTAGCATCTAGCATTATGCAAGAATGTGAGGATCTCGAACCTCAATCTGTTGAAGAATGTCGAAAAAGACATGATTGGCCAAAGTGGCAAGAAGCAATTCAATCAGAATTGAATTCGCTGGCAAAACGTGAAGTTTTTGGCCCTATAGTTGAAACACCTAATGGTGTTAAGCCTGTCGGCTATAAATGGGTCTTTGTACGCAAAAGAAATGAGAAAAACGAGGTACAAAGATATAAGGCACGCCTTGTTGCACAAGGTTTTTCTCAAAGGCCTGGTGTCGATTATGAAGAGACATATTCGCCTGTAATGGATGCGATAACCTTTCGTTATCTCATAAGTTTTGCTGTCCATGAAAAGCTTGACATGCACTTACTGCCTATCTTTATGGCTCACTTGATAATGAGATATATATGAAAATTCCCGATGGACTCAAGATGCCAAACGCGCATAATTCAAAATCTCGGGAAATGTTCTCAATTAAATTGCAAAGATCCTTGTATGGTCTAAAGCAATCAGGACGAATGTGGTATAATCGTCTTAGTGAGTACTTGTTAAAAGAAGGCTATATAAATGACGCCATTTGCCCGTGTGTTTTTATAAAGAAAACAACATCGAAATTTGTTGTACTTGCCGTATATGTCGATGACATAAACCTTATTGGAACCCTATAGAACTCCAAAAGGCAATTGATTATCTAAAGGATGAATTCGAGATGAAAGATCTCGGAAAGACTAAACTATGTCTTGGTTTGCTAATTGAATATTTGGCAAACGGAATTTTTGTTCATCAATCTACCTATACAGAAAAAGGTACTGAAACGGTTTTACATGGATGAAGCACATCCTTTAAGTACACCGATGGTTGTTCGATCACTTGATGTGAACAAAGATCCATTCCGACCACAAGAAAGGAATGAAGAGCTACTTGGTCCTGAAGTACCATATCTTAGCGCAATTGGCGCACTAATGTATCTTGCAAATACTACAAGACCTGACATATCCTTTTCAGTTAATGTCTTAGCAAGATTTAGCTCGGCTCCTACGAGGAGACATTGGAATGGGATCAAACACATATTGCGGTACCTAAAGGGAACTACCGATAAGGGCTTATTTTATGGCAAGAATTGCAGCCCGGATCTTGTTGGTTATGCTGATGCTGGATATTTGTCCGACCCACACAAGGCTCGATCTCAAACGGGTTATGTGTTTACCTGTGGATAAACCGCCATACTTGGCGATCGACTAAGCAATCAATTGTGGCTACTTCATCTAATCATGCCGAGATAATTGCTATTCATGAAGCAAGTCGGGAGTGTGTGTGGTTGAGGTCTATAATACATCATATCCAAGACAAATGTGGTTTGAAGTGTGATAAACTACCCACAACTTTGTATGAAGACAATGCAGCATGTATAGCTCAATTGAAGGGAGGATTCATAAAAGGAGATAAAATGAAGCATATTTCACCAAAGTTATTCTTCACACATGATCTTCAAGAGAATGGTGATATCAATGTTCAACAGATTAGTTCAAGCGACAATATGGCTGATTTGTTCACAAAATCTCTACCAAAGTCAACCTTCAAGAAGCTAGTTCACAAGATCAGGATGCGAAGACTTAAGGACATAAATTGATGTTCTTATCAGGGGGAGTTAATGCGCTTTGCACTCTTTTTCCCTTACAAGGTTTTGTCCCACCGGGTTTTCCTTGCGAGGTTTTTAACGAGGCAACCAATAGGAGCATATTCAAACATGTGTACTCTTTTTCCTTACTTTAATTTTTCCCATTGGGTTTTGTTTTAAGGTTTTAACGAGGCACATCATTGAATAGACATTCAAGGGGGAGTGTTATAAATACACTTCTATTTAAGGTGAATGTCTTTAATTAGAGAGATTCTAGAGTCCTATTATTGGTAGCTAGATCATCCCACTCCCTATAAATAAAGGGGTCTTCTACCATTGTAAGACACTCCTAACATTCTCTAAGTATCAATAAGAAGAACTCTCTCTACTCTTCTCTCTATTGCTCTTGTTCTTGCATTATTGTTCTTGTCTTTTATATTATTTCATAACAGAATAAATATTTTAAAAATATATGGAGTTAACTGGTGCTTTTTAATGGATAGACCGCATAAATTACTCTATTTTTAACAGGACAAATGGGCTTGAAATGAAGCCCAATTAATGTAGTAAGAGGTAAAGTCACAATAATTGTGTGTATTCTTTACTTGATATCTCAGTTCTGGATAGGAGCGGGCAGGTGCTATACGTTTTTTTTTTCTCTGCTATATGGGTTTTAAAATGTAGAGACGACTTCAATAATAACTGAATTTTAAATTTAATATGTACATAATTATTAAATTATCAATATAATATATTATTTGAATAAAAGCTAATGAGTTTTGTCAAATCCATATTTTGAGTTCTACCTTCGTCCATGATATCAATAGTTATCCCACTGTATGCATCAAAATATGTCTTTATAATATTTAGGCCAAGATAAACCTAAGGGAAGAGTTTCCAAGTTGTCGTTTGTCGAGATAGCCCAAGAAGCAACAAAGTTTGTGGTCAAAGAGTCAACAGGAGCCGTAGTCGAGGCCTTAACAAAGGTCGAGGTCGAGGTCGAGGCCTTAACAACGGTCGAGGTCGAGGTCGAGTACAATTGACAGAGCTGTAACGACTAGTTTTCAAGATAGGATATTAAAGTGAATATTTTGATGGATATTCTATGCACTTGTACTATTAGGGTTTCTTAGGAACATGCCACATCTAAATAGAAAAAGAGACAATGATAGGGGCATGTGATATTCAGTTGTAAAGAACATACTTTGACTTAAAGATGCGGCTCTCACTTGCTAAGATATAAACATCACCTTTTCACTAAGATTCTTGCTGATATTTTTCCATCAGATCCGAGAATAACTCAAAAATTCAAGGATTTTTCTGTCATTCATTATCAGGAGGAAGATTCATTTATTCCATCCTTTATTAGGTGAATCATTTCTCCTATTTACTTAAATGTCATTTATTATTATTTATTATTATTGAATGCTACATTGTTGCTCCTGATTTCTAGAACATTTATATACAATATTGCCAATGTTCGTCCAGATTCACACGATATTTATTGCTTCTTTAAAAATCTCATCTAAGGATATTATTCTTTGCTAACATTAAACCTTATTTACATAAATTTAATTATTTGAACCAAGATCTACAGTTTTAGTCAAATAATTTAGCGCCGTCTATGAGGTTTTCTTAGTTAAATTTTTAGTTCTAGATCTACAACTAACACAGATCATTAACGTTAAAAAAACCCAATATATCTTTTCTTTGTGTATACGAAACCCCACCGGATAGGTAGTCGAGAAGAAAGGACGAGAATAACAAGTGACTTCCCAATCAACCTCATGAATGTCATCAATGAAAGCTGTGAAATGGCAGGTGAGGAAATGATGCCTAGTGCGTCCCCTAGGCAAGATAGGTAACCACCCCTACACTGTAGCATAACAAAAACCCGTGGTAAAGGAGCCTCCATATCTGTAGAGGAAGGGACGCCCTATGTTGTGAATAAACTCCCCGAGGAGTGACTAACTGACACGCTAACAAGCTTCCTTAACAAACCCGCTCTAGACACGACTATAGAAACCACAAGGGCTTTCACAATACAACAAAAAGACAAACAGAACCAACCCCTCCCTCCAACGACATGTATAACTCCAAATGTCATTAATAGTGCAGGTGACAATACCTTCACTGCCATTCTAAAAAGGATGAAGGAAATAAACAATGAAAATAGGGTGCTCCGAGATCAGAAGGAAGAACACCAAGAACTGGTTGATAAGATACCAAGCACTCCTAAGTTGCTGCCGAAAAGGTACTCTGGACGATTCATCAAGCAACAGTACAATGATGATGCAACCCCGCATTCTATATGAATGACCTTCAAAATGTTGTCCTACCTCAGCATATACAACGACACGCCCCTAAAGATCATCTTACTCACTACGTCATCGCCATGAAAGCCAATGATCTCATAAAGTAACAAATGTCCTCAGTTTTGCTAAATAAGTTTAGCGAAAAACTCGCAGAAGGGGCATTAACATTGCATTCACATCTACTAGCAAGCTCCATAGAAACATTTAAAGAAATGGCCGACAAGTTCGTAACCGCCCATGTCAGAGTCAAGAAGTGCAAGGCAAGAGTGAACGACATATTTTTGATTAAGCAGTCTCAGAGAGAGGGACTAAGGGACTTTCTCTCCCCGTTTAACCGATTAAGGAAGACTCTGCCAAATGTATCAGAAAGGATAACGGTTGCAGCCTTGCAGAATGGGTTGAGTAGAGATAGTTCAAGAGCACAACCACTTGGGAAAAAATCTACAATGCTTATTGTGTGGAGGTTCGTGTAGAAGAGGATAGCCTCAATGGTCCAACTCACTGACTAACTTCGGTACAAGCCGAATCTATAATAGATCGAAGAGAAAATGCCAGAAAAGATCATTTAGTTCGCAACCTAACAGGTAACAACGTCAACCATATATTAGGACGACCGATTCTCCCTCCCCCTATATAAAAGGCCCCTCCAGACCAAGGACAGGAATTCATTAGAATGAAAGAGTTATGCCTCCCTTATTATCTACTCACAATTTTGTATGTAACCTACAGAGATAGTCTACGCTCTGGAGAAGTTCAGACAGAAAGTGAAGTGACGCCAAAGATATGATCAGACCTGAACCCTAGAAAGTCTGACGCCCTCTGTGAGTTCCACAGGAATGAGGGCACAAAAGTAAAGATTGCATTGCCCTCAGGAAAGAAGTCATAAAATATTGCAATAAGGAAACCTCAAAGAGCTGCTAAGTGAAAAGGGGAGAACTAATTTTAAAGGAGGTGAACACCATGGACCTCCAAAGCCACCCTCACCGGATCGTACCATCAGTATGATTATCCCTAGTGGTGATGATGCCTCTATCAATAGTGTGAAGTCCATTTCTACCCAAAAACCCAAGCGATATATCAACCGCGAACGGTATGATGAACTCGAAGAAAGAATCAACTTCGACAAGTCGGATGCCAACGATTTGACTTTACATCATTTTTGACGCCCTCGTTATTACTATACAAATTTTAGATACCGATGCTAAATGCATTATGGTAGATGATGGGAGAGACACATGCATTATCCATCCCCGAGTACTTAACCAAATGAAACATGGATATAAGCTAGTGTCGCGTCGCATTATGCTAATTATTTTTAAAAATGCAGTTGAACGTAAATTCGGGGAAATTATACTCTCTATTTTGGCCGGCCGCATAACGCTAGAGATAACGTTCCACATCATGGACCAGGTCACTGCGTACAATGCCATAGTGGGACGATCGTGGATACATCCCATGAATGTCGTGCCCTCCAGCTTATACCAAGTAATTAAAGTCCCAAGTACTACATTGCCTTAGACAACATAGCCACCCAATAGAGAAAGATAAATAAAAATAGGCATAGCAATTATCAGGGTCGAGGTCGAAGCACGATGAGACCGAGGATGACACCGAAGACCCCAAAACAGTCGAAGCTGCATGATAGACAATAGAAGGTCCTGACATCGTTCAATTGGAGCTCAAAAACCATAACAGGAAGGTCTATATTAGCTTCAAACTTCGAGAACTAGGTAAGTTTCATCAATTCTTAACACTCAACACAGATTTGTTTGCTTTCACTGCTGTAGATATGCGAGGTATCCCAAACAAATTACCATGCATAAATTAAATGTTGACCCCTTCCATCCCTAGGGAGACAGGTCAGGCATAAATTCAACCCCTTTATAAATATCACAGTCCACGAGGAGGTGGCAAAACTTTTAGAAAATGGTTCCATCAGAGAGCAGAAGTATCCTAAGTGTGTTGCCAACGTAGTGATGGTCAAAAAGAAAAAAAGGAAATGGCGGATGTGCATGGATTTCATATATTTGAACTAAGCCTGTTTGGGGATTCATTCCCATTACCTCATATCGACCAACTTATCGATGCAATGGTCGGGCATGCGCTACTAAGCTTCTTATACACTTACTCGAGCTATAATCAAATCCTCAAGGAATGAGAAGATTAGGAAAAGACTACGTTCATCACCCATCAAGCAATGTATTGCTACAAGGTCATGCCTTTTGGACGAAAAATGTAGGGGCTACTTATCAAAGGTTGGTAACAAAGATGTTCAAAGACCATCTTGACAAAAAAATGGAGGTATATATAGACGACATATTGGTTAAGTCTAAAAGGGGAAAAATCATATCGATCATTTGAAAGAAACTTTTGGCATACTCAGACAGTATGGAACGAAGTTGAACCTGGAGAAATGCGTGTTTGGTGTAGCCTCAAGAATATTATCGAGTTTTAGGTCAACCCAGACCAAATCAAAGCCATCAAAGGGATACTAGAACTTGTAACCACCAAAAAGCAAGTCCAAAGGCTGACCGATCACATTGTCGCTTTATCAAGGTTCATGTCACGGTCGTCGTACATGTGTTCTAAATTTGTTTGGCGTACTCAAGAAGGATAATGGCCTCGAATGGACTTTCGAGTGCATCAAAACTCTCTGAGAGCTAAAGTCATCCCTATCACCATCTCTGCTTTCAAAACCTGAGCCGGATGAGTGACTCCTCTTCTATATGGTCATATCTGAAGTAATGGTAAGCGCAGTCTTGATATGAGAAAACAATGGTGCACAATCTCCCATCTATTGTGACAACGTGATTGTTTCTTCGCATGATCTAGTCTTTTAGAATTCTTAGATTTAGGAATTTTCTTTTATTTAGTTTTTAGGAATTAATTGCATCATGTCCATATTATTTGCATTTCTATGTGCACTCTTAATTTAGCAAAAACTCAAGAAGATACAAAAATATGCATTTCATTTAGGATATAATTTTGCATATTTTTAAAATTTATGAGTAATTAGGAATTTTACAAAATTACAAAATTACAAAATTACAAAAAATATGTTATTATTGCACTTTTAATTTTGGCTTGGAATTTTCGGTAATTTTCTTTAATTTGGGTTTTCATTAGTTGTTGAATAATACAATGTAGTAGGTTAATTGGATTTAGGAATTAGTTTAGATTTTAGTTTAGTTTTAACTTAAAAAAGAAATTAAAAAAAGTAGGAAAATAAAAAGAATTAAATTGACGAAATCAGATTGTGGACCAAAATTTGAATTGTCCAGGCCCATGTGAAAACCTACCCTAAATTACGTACGTCCAGCCCCCCATGAATCAAAATGACGTCGTTTTAAGCAGGATCAATATCAGCCGTCGAGGATTGATGATCGGACGACTGGGAAGCTAGGTTAATTAATATATAAGTGTCAAATCAACTCTACCCCCTCAAACTCCCCCAGGTCCCGTCTCTCAGCGGTCGATTCGAGACCAGCTCAACCTCGATGTCCTCCGTCGTGCATAGCCGGCCAGAAATCGCCTCCGTTGGTGGCGATCATCCAAAGGCCCCCAAATTATAACCACTGGCTCGCCTCAACCTCCTTAACCCCAATCTACCATCAGCCTACCTCAAAACCCTCCCAAACCCTTCGAATAATCGAAACCCTAGTTGTCGCCTCCACCGTGTCCGATGCTGCCACCACCCAACCACTCCCAAATTCACACCCTTGAACCCTCGTCTCTCCCTCAGTTTGAATCCCCACTCATCATCCATCAAATACCCCTGTAGCTCTTCGAATTTCCAATCGAAATTGGATCCAGTGCTGGAGTTTGAATCGAAACCTTTTCCTGTGCCGTTAATGAGTTGAAACCCAAGCTAATCGACTATTCTATGTAAGAATGAGAGATTGGCATGGAGTTTGACCCATCGTGAGGTTCATCCGTCTATGCAAGTCGTTCCAGGTTCAATTTTATTAGGTATTTTTCTCTGTTTCTCGTTATTTCTTTTTCTTTTCTATTGATTCTCTTTTGTTCATACTCGTCTCCTCCCTCGTCATGTCCTAGAATGCATCTTGTTGGATCTGCCTCTTTTAATTTCTTTTTCTTCTATTAAATTCTAGTTAATATATGCATAGGTTTAAAATTTAAGTCGTATTAATAATTTTCTCTTAAGTATTTTGATTCCATGTTTGGCTCGTCTATATGTGTTTGGTCCAATATTCTCTTATGAGTGAAGTAATTTGGGTTTGTTTCTTTATGGCATGTGATGTTGGTACTTGCTAATGCAGTAGCTCATTTGATTCTAGAGTTAATAAAGTAATAACAGTGGGTAAAAGGGGTATTTTGGATAAATTGTTTAAGAGAATCTTTTGGTACTGAATTGAGAAGCCCCAAGAAGCTTCTAGGTCGGGGGCTGGAATGACAATTTCTGATCCTTGGTAACATTTCTTGGGTAACAAGTCAGGAATTTAGGGAGTAAATTAGTTAATATAAAATTGAAAGGGACCAAAAGATAAAATTTGAAATCTGAAGTTTGTCCTATGGATTGGCCTATAAAAGTATATCATTCTTTCCTTTCAAGGCATGAATTAAGAGCTGAAAAAACCCAGAAAATACAAAACCTGCAGAATTTTACTGTTTCATATATTTGAATCCTGAAAATCTACTGAAAATCCTAAAAAATGTTGTTTCATGGAGTCTTGCTGCTGCTTTATGAAATATCTCCTAGTGTTTAAGGCACTGTTGAGTAATTGGTAACTTAAACGAATTGAAATCGAGTTTGGGGAATTTTTCTGATATACTGCTGGGATTGAAGTGGATTCCTGAGTTTTTTAGCTGAATCAATTCCTGGGTAGCTGATAATGGATTGATACTGTTTTTTGTGTTGTTTACTTCATTCTTCTTGGTTAAAACTTGGTTGAAAACTGCTCATTATTGCACTGTACCTGTTGAGCCTTACCGTGTTCCTTTGCTTCTTCTACATGCAGGTACCTATTCCTTAAGCTATGTAATCTGATGCTCGAGTGGAAATGAAATGAAGGAATGGAAAGTTTTTTGAGTTTTTGGGGTTCAATCATGTTTAAGCTATTGTTTGCATCATTTCTTTATGTAAATCTTAGCAGTGAGTTTGTTTGGTTTTGAGTGCATATGAGAGCTATATGTATGTTAGTTCAGTTTATTTATGTTAAATCTAGTCTTCTCATGCATCAAGAATCCAAGCTCACTTATGTATAGCTTGAGGTGTAGCACATTGATTCCAGGTTGTTCACAATTTGCCTGTTAGTTCAAGCTGCAAGTGAATATAAGTCTATAATCAGACTTGAGACTCTTCTATTTTTGCTTGGTTTTAGGATTTTCATCTGGTATTGTCAGAATTCCGTGTGAGTCCTCGGATTTATCTGAAAATGGTTACAATTCAAAGAATTACGTAAGAGCTGTATTTGTATAATGTTCACACCAATTTTAAGCCATTCGTTGTTGTGAAAGTTCTTTGATTAAACTGATGCTTGAAATAATGATTGTTAAAGGTCAATTCTATAGTTCTTGCTAGTATGAGATTTCATGGGAGTTTAAATTTCTAATGTCATTATTTTAGCTTAGTTTGAGGCCTTGAAAATTAAGGTTACATGCAGTATAGTTCTTAAATTGAATCTCTAATTATTTTCAAAATCATGTCATTGGTAGAATCTCATATAATTGTCCACTGAATAATTAAAGGTTGATTTCATTGACTGTTTGTATGTACCTTGGCTCCATTGTTAGCATTTGGATACATTTGATCAATTGCATACTTAGTTATTAATTAAACAATATGGGGGCTCGATGTGGAGTACTACGACTTTAGCTCCAGAATCCCGAAAATTGGGCTCACTCTTAGGCACAAATTTGAAGGCACCCGTGAATGGACTTGGGACTCTCCTCATCCTTGTTGATCCTTGTTTGCCATTAACAATTAGTGTTGGCCCAAGCTCCCCTTATTAATTAATCTTTTTCTATCTTTCAAAATTCCCAAGTTCATTTAACGCTTAGTTGGTTAGTTTTTAATTATTTAAAGTAAGCCATAATTAGACAACTGCAGTTTATGGCACTCAAGCATTAGTTCGAATTCACTTTTAAATGAAATTGAGGTGCGTCGCGCCAAATAGTACTTCGAATGTGTGGCCCTCACTTAATTATTTACTTTAAAATCTCTAGAGTTCGAGGCGTGCCATATAGTAAATTTTCATGGCCCTCGCAAATCTGAAAACATACAATTTCCTTAGGCGTGCTAGTTAAATAATATACCTTCCTAAATACGGGTGCACATTTATGTGACCCAAATTCAAATCTCAAAGTTCGATAAAATGTGTTGCGAATTACGGGTGCATTTTTGTGACGTGGTTGGAAGACGTGTTTTAACATTATTGCAATCTTCTTAAAATTAAATAAAAACTGTTAAAATATTCAAAATGTACATAGGTACAAAATGTATTAAAATCAAATAATTGAGCCTAATATAATGGTTGAGAGACCGTGCTAGAACCACGGAACTTGAGAATGCCAGACACCTTCTCCCGGGTTAACAAAATTCCTTATCCGGATTTCTGGCTCGCAGACTATAAAATGGAGTCAACCTTTTTCTCGACTCGGGATTTAAACCGATGACTTGATGGACACCATAAATTATCCAAAGTGGCGACTCTGAAATCTTTAAGTAAATAAATTCCGTTTCGATTGTCTTTTAATTGGAAAAACACCCTTAACTATGCCTTTCGCCGAGGTTGTAGTGTTAAAAAGGATGTGTGATAGCTCTAGCGACTCTGCTGGGGATCGAACCAAGAATCTCTTGTTCAGGGTTCAGAATTTGAGCTTAAAATAATTGTTTATTTGGCTTTGTTTATTATCTGATTTTATTATATGACTGTGCCCAATGTGCTACATATTGTTTATACCGTTTTAGTATTATTTGAATTGTATATAAAATGTCGCGAAACCATTCTCATCTTCGGGGATGTGCTCGCTGGCCGAGACTCCCTATTCTATTAGCGTCATACCTTTATATAAGAAAGAGGCTCGGACAAGTTACAAAGCCGGACGGCCTTTTGGTTCCGGTACGTAGCCCCCACCTCGACTCGAGTTGTCCGCTCGGGTACACAGTCTAGACCCTATACCCAGGTTTTGAACCTAGAATAACTTAAGCTCATGTGGAGCCCTAGTAGGAACGTTTATTTGCATCATGCATTTGAATTAGGGGACTCAACACAAGGGTTGGGTCCGTCTAGGACAGGTGCACCCAAAATAATGGACCACCCTGATGCATTTTGTGTGCAACTTGTGCATTTATCTAGGATTTGCATGCCGATCGGCTTTTGAAAAAAAAAGAAAAAAAGAAAAAAAAGAGAGAAAAAGAGAAAAAAAGAGAGGAAAATTTGAAAATGTGAGGGGTTAGGAAGGAGTTTACCAATTTCAAGAACCGATACTGAAATGCTGCCGAAATTTTGAAAAAAAAAATTAAAAACCCAAAAAAAAGAGTTTGTTTTCGAAAAATGAAAAAGAAGAAATAGATTTTATTTTAAAAAAATAGAAAAAGAAAATAGAAGTTGGTTTTTAATTTTGTCAAAATTGCCCGAACTACGCCAGTTTGATTCTCACAGGGCGTGAGATACGTAGGCAACCCCCATCAGGCCCAACTTCATTTTTGCAAAAATAGCCAAAAAGAACCAGATTTTGTTTGTGATTAATAAAGAAGCGAGCTTTTGTCAAAATTAGCCGAATGTCCCCAAAAGGGCGTCAGAGGCTATTTTTTCAAGAACAGCCACCCTAAACCTTCCCCTGGAAGTGCTGAGAGGTCGTATTGTCAAAGCTGGATTTTATTTTGAAATGAAAATTTGAAAAAAAAATCAAATTTATTTTTGAGTCCAATAAATCATGATTTTTTCTTAATCACCTAATAAATATGCAGAATGAGCACGAATAAAAAATTTCCAATAACAATCATGAACTAGATCCCTTTAGAGGTGCATATGTGGTGGAATGATCTAGGCGAATTGGGGAAAAACAAGGTCAACACGCACTTGGGGGGAATTACCGGGTTGTTGAAACTTAATCCTAGAGGGGACATCATAAAGGCATTGGTTACATTCTGGGACCCAACCCACAACATATTTCATTTCCCAGACTTTAAACTCACCCCAAACATGGAGGAAATAACCGGATATATCGGGGTTCTAAAAATTCCTTTGAGACACCAGTATTTGATTGCTCCAAGGGCCGTCCCTGTACACAAATTCTTGGAATCATTGAAAATAAGCAGAGGGGTTCACAATCCATATCTGTCGGCCTATTTTTGTACTCCAATGTTTATATACCAAAGATATGGGCACATAGGGAGGGGGGTTTAACAACCCGGAAAATAAATTTTGTAGCAAAGGGAACTGACTCATATGGAAAGAACACATGGTTTTCGCATTTATAGTATTCTTCTTGCGCCTCGTGGTGTTTCTCTGGAAAGAAGAGAATATTAACATACAGATAGCAGGGGTCGTCAGCACTTTGCTCACTCAAGTCAAGAGCACCCTCGCACCCATGATATTATCTTAAATTTTCTGTGCCCTCACAGCTTGTAAAGCTGGAGGAGATTTCTTTGAAGGATGCAATTTGTTGTTACAAATGTTGATGGTTGAACACTTGTGCCATCGACCTCAATTCATGAGTTATAGGTCATCAGAAAGGAGCTGCATATTATCAGAGAGGGTCACAGAATGGGTATCTTATCTCCGGACAATAAGTGCAAATCAGATAGGGTGGACATTCGAGTTGGCTCCCCATTGATGAAATTATATATATGCTAGCTATCGGGCCTCATTTCCTTCTGATGGGTCTTCGGAGTATCCAAACTTATGCTCCATACCGGGTGCTGAGACAACTAGGGAGGTGCCGAATGATTCCCAGGGATAAAGACATTAGTCGACATATGGTCGAGATTGGTCTCAATGGTCAGTTTCACGAAGCAGTAGTCCTCCAGATTTGGAGCGAATGTCAGTACTTGACAGCGGATACTTGAGTAAGTGACTCTTCTAAAGGTGAGGTTTCACTAAGGTACCTGGCTTGGTATAAAATGGTAGTGGAGATCGAAAGACCGGCTAAGAGGCCACATCTTCAGGAGTTTGCTGAGGCGGCGCAAGAACAATGGAATTGGTTAGCCAAGGAAAACGAATGCAGGGACACAATAGGGAAATTGGAAAAGCAAGTCAAAGACATTCAATTTGAGGATGGTTTGCAAGCTACGGCAGACAAGGGGGAAAAGAAAAGACTGGCCAAAGAAAATGAGTTCTGAGCGCAAATTCATAAAATGAAAGTAGCCGCACAGAATCCCACCAGAAGTGCGAAGGATGAAAAGCTCATAGACAATCTGAGGCGGAAAGTAGGAGAATATGGTTTTGCTTTGAACAAAGCAGAGGGTGAGCTATCCAGGGCCCGAAAACAATTGGCCAAAAATGCAGAAGAACTGGCATGCATGATTGAACATTTAAAAGAAAGGTATGACAATGAGGTTGCGGGGTTGAAGAAGAGGGTCATCATTGTTGAAAACAAAACGGTCAAGAAAGCGAAGAACTTCAAGGTTGAAAGAGAGCATTGTTACACAGCAATAGGCCAGTTGGAGAGAGATTTGCAACAATTCCAACAACTGAATTGTGTATCCAAACAACTTTGGAGGCCAGGGCTCAACAGATTGGGCGATTGTTGCAAGAAAAGAGTGCTATAAGAGAGACGGTACGGATGATCGCTGATTACATCACCGTAAAGTATAGTCATTGTGAAGATATGACAAGATCGATGTTCTCTGCCATCGCCATGACCTTTGTTCGTCAAGTGATGGAAGACCTCCACCGCCTCCAAGGGGATTTAGCACAGAGGCCTGCGAGCGAGACTGAATGATGTCCCACAGGCTCTAGCAACATTAGAAGTCTTAATGTATTCATGATTTTCAAGTTGTTGGTCCATTTTCAAAGTTTGTATTTTCTTCTATTTTGAGTTTGTAACAAAGTTGTTCTTATCTTTTGATTTTGTTTGAGTCAGAGTCAATTAATTTCTTTTATTGAAGTCTGTTAGTAGTTGTAATCAAGTATTTTATTTTATGAAAATTGAAAATTTTTCTAAATATTTTCTACATTTATTCGCTAGAACTACGCTCGGTCTGATTCATGCGGGGTCATGATACGTAGGCAATCTCCATGGGATTCAACGATAGCCAAAATAAGAAAAGAAAAAAGAAAAAGATGTGAGAGAGAGAGAGTCATGAGAGAAGCAACGGGAAAATAAAGGAGAGAATAATAAATCACAAAAGAAGGTAGGCAAAAACAAGTTGAGAAAAAGAAAAAGGGAAGAAGAAAAGAAAATAAGGGTGAAAAGGAAAGGGGCATAAGATAAAATGATGGCGCAAACAGCCAATTTAGTGCATAATAGAAAACGATTACTATGGCTAGGTGTTAAATGCCCTAACGCTAACGTGCTGGGTTCATTTTATTGTATTCATAGCAGAAGGGTGGTTGTTTTGTGGTCTTTTGAAGTGGTAACTCTTCTCTACAACATAAAGTTAAAGACAATGGAAAACAACAATAGAATTGGGTTAGTCGGTACCGGTGCCCAAAAGCAGTTGGTTGAACGGGACGACGGGTTAGTCGAAGAGGTAAACATGTTAAGACAACACATGGCGGATATGTATCAGGCTTGGATAATTGGAAAGGCACCACCCCCGCCACCACCTGGCTTCTCAGATTCTCCCTTTACCCAAACTCTGGCACTTTCCAATCACCCCAGTAGCTCCATCACTCATCTCAATGAATACCTATTCAAAGCTTATGATGCCCAATATTACCCTTCAAGGGTTTCCTACAAGAAGAACCCTCAGGATAAGCTTCATGCTGAAAATGAAAAGGTTAAAGGAAAAGAAGGGTGAGATGAGACATCTGGGAAGCTGGAAAACATAGAACAGTCATTAAAGAACATGCAAGGGACGGCAGACCAGGTAGCATGAATTACAAAGAACTGTCAGTGTTCCCTGATGTTCATCCACCTACGGGATTTAAGGTGCCAAAATTTAACTTGTATGATGGGCGTGGAGATCCAGTAGCTCACGTGAGGGTTTATTGCAATGAAATGAGAATTATTGGAGAGAAAGATGACCTATTGATTGCATATTTGAGTAAGAGCTTAACGGGGGAAATTCAAGAACGGCATAATCGTTAAGATATCAGTAAGTGGCATACATGATGGCTCAAGAATTTATGTGACACTTTCAACACGATGTAGACATTGTCCCAAACCGCTCCACCCTAGCTCATATGGGAAAGAAACCCAAGGAAAGCTTTAGGATCTTTGGCTCAGGTGGAATGAACAAGTTGTTCGGGATAGAAAAGATATTGCTGAGCCCCGCTGGTGATAGGTCCCAGTAGTCGTTCTTTCTAAACAATTGCAGCCTTAACAGCAGCCCCACAGATATCCTTGTGCACCACATGACCCTCTCCAATGCTATGTTCCTCCACAGAACCCTCGAAGTCGTGCATCACCTTCCCAGTACCCTGTCCGCGATGCAGCACCATGTGCTCCACACCTACAACGCCCGTGATAGACTGCACCACTTCCCCAAATGTCTTACCCACCCCCTCAGGCATGTCAACCACCTGACCACAAGAGATTCCAACCAAGGCCATGGTATAAAACGAAAAGACTACTGAAAAAAGAAAAGGCTTTCACACCCATCGTAGAATCCTATACAAGCCTGTTCAAAAAGTTAAAGCATGCTTGCATGATTAAGCCACTCCTTGGTTATACTTCAGACCCATATGTGAAAGGCTTTGATTCTATTGTTCGATGCATGTACTACTCTAATGTCCAGGGGCATAACATTAAGGATTGTTGTTCTTTGAGAAGGGAAATAGAAAGAATGATTCAGGAAGGGGTAGTTGTGGTCAACGACAGTGACAAGGAGCGTGTGAATCCTCTCAGGAACTTGTTGGTTAATGTGATAATAGGCTTGGGAATATGTATGCAAAACTCAGTGGCTAAATGCCATGATTGGTAATTGGGAAGATGCTCCATTTCTTGATCAGCAAAAGTGGAGTTTTTGGAGGTCCATTTTGTTGTCATTTCTGTTGTCTAGGTTATTGCAGGGTTGTAATCCGGATATTGTCTTGTGACTCAAACCCTTCTATCCTTTTATTTTTCCTAGTTTGTTTTGTCGTAGTAGTGTTGTTTTGGTTTGTTCTAGGTTTGTAACTCCAGTGTAGTTTGCTTGTTTTGTTGTCCAAACCCTTTCACTATCTGTCTAATGCAATTTTTTTTTTGTAATTTTCAGTAATTTTCATTTAGTTCTCTTTTCTTTTATAGTCATTTCCTATTGACTTTAGTCTAATGACATGCATGCATAGTCTTAGGACCGGTCTTAAAAGATTACTCATAAATCAATGAAGCAACTTTGAAGGAAATAAGTACACAATTTTGAGATCATTTGAAGCACAAACTGTGTGAAACTGGGGCAGATAATTTTAAGATCATTTAAAGCTATATTTGAGATCATTTGAAGCCTAATATATGTGAAACTTGGGCAGATAATTTTGAGATCGCTACAAGACTGAATTGTGTTAAAATGGGACAAGTAGTTTGTAGTTTTCTTGTTAGGAATCATCCCTTTGTTCTTTTTATCTTGTTATTGAGTCTGTTGGGTCAGGATAAGTAAGAAATGACTTCAAAATCTGCCACTAGATTTTCAATTGCACAAAGATGGATTTGGTCAGCACATCAAAGTGTCGTAAGTACGGAAAGAATAACAAGCATACTGAGCTGGTAACAATCAACATGCTTTGGGATTCATGTGAAATACACAGTCTTGGTATATATCAATCCATGGACAATGCAATAGAAATGGGGCTAAGGCGAACGGATCAAAGGTATTTTCTGTAACAAGATTGAAAAAATGGTGGTTACCTAATGGCAAGCAAGACCTTCCAAGCAGAAATCAAAGTTACCATGACAGATGAAGGAGCTGTAGACATCACAGGCGGAACCAGTGGGTTAATCCAAGGAATAACAACATACGCAATAAGAGGTGACAAGTATTGTGCTTTGGGGTTCATGTGAGACACAAAGGCTGGTAAATGTCAGTTCAGGAGCAAGGCAACAGATAGAGCGTATCAGATTAAATGGAGAAGAAGTATTTTCTATGCTAAGGGTGGCGAAAGAAGTGGATATCCAAAAACAAGCAAGGTCCTAAAATGGAAATAACTCATCATGGGAAGTGAAGGAGCAATCACCCTCAAAGTTCAAGACCACAAACCAACCACCAAATTTTAAACTTACAAGATTCTCTTTGATTAAAACAAGGGCAGGAAATTTCGAAGGCCTCGGGTGAGTCTTCCATTGAAAAAACAAACACCTAGCAGGTATGACCATGAACTTTAATTGACGACCCCCTGGATAATGGGACGTAATTTTAGTTAGAAATCCCCAACAGACACATCCGAGAGTTAAAATTGGCATTTAGTTTGAAATTCTCAGGACCATTCTGAAAAAGGGGGACCTATTTGAAGGTTGGAGATAATCATGAATATCAAAGAGTATAAGTGAATTTCATGTTGAAATCGAATTTTGTTAAGAGTTGTCAGGACCCTCCTGGAAAACGGGACCTAGTTAAAACAAAATAATCAAGAATGGTAAAGGAACATAAATGGACTTAAGAGTTAGTGAATTGAAATAGGATTCAATTAAGAGCTGTGAGGACTCTCATGAAGAATGAGACTCAGTTTAAAATTCAAAAAACCACGAGTAACATAATCTGGCATAAATATTCCTCAATTATTACAAGAGATAGGATTTACATAGGAATCGTGAGAACCCTCCTGGATAATCGAATATAACTATAATTGGCAATCCCCAGCAGATATGACCGAGAGTTAAACTTGGCATTTAGCTTAATTACTAGTCCCCAGCAGACATAACTTAGACTTGAAAATTGATTTTAATTAAGAATTGTCAAATATTGTGTAGCGGGATTTAATTAACACCAACATATGCACCCTGCACCAAACTGGGGTAGAAAAGTTTCTTTTGTTTATTTTGTTGTGATCAGGTACAAAGGCAGCAGTCTCAGGGAATACATCTCAAGTTTTAGTAATCAGGCACCCACCTGGAGAACAAGGGAATACATTTTAAGTTTTGGTAATCAAGAGCCCACCTGGAGAACAAGGGAATACATTTAAAGTTGTTGGTAATGAGGCGCCCACCTAGAGAACAAGGGAATTCATTTCAAGTTGTTAGTAATCAGGCGCCCACCTAGAGAACAAGGGAATACATTTCAAGTATTGGTAATCAGGCGTCCACCTGGAGAACAAGGGAATAAATTTCAAGTTTTGGTAATTAGGCTCCCACATGGAGAACAATGGAATATATTTTCATGTTGTTACTAATCAGGCGCCCACCTGGAGAACAAGGGAATACATTTCATGTTTTGGTAATCAGGCACCCACCCGGAGCACAAGGGAATACATTTCAAGTTTTTGGTAATCAGACACCCACCAGGAGAACAAGGGAATACATTTCAAGTTTTTGGAAGGCGCCCACCTAGAGAACAAGGGAATACATTTCAAGTTTTGGTAACTAGGAGCCCACCTGGAGAATAAGGGAACACACTTCATGTTTTGGTAATCAGGTACCCACCTGGAGTACAAGGGTACACATTTCAAGTTTTTTGATAATCAGGCACCCACCTGGAGAACAAGGGAATACACTTCAAGTTTTTGGTAATAAGGCGCCCACCTAGAGAACAAGGGAATCATTTCAAGTATTGGGTAATCAGGCGCCCACCTGGAAAACAAGGGAGAGCATCTCAGCTTACAATTCAAAGCGGCAAGAAAGGAGTTTCACAGTAAGGGAATGCAAGAAAACAAGGCAACAAGGAGTTTCATAGGAATAAATACAAGTCAACAAGGAAACAAGGATCAAGAGCAAGTTTGAAGACATAGATAGGTTCTTTTGTAACCCCTAAGTCATCGCTTAGTCTAGCTTCTTTTTATTTTTGACCTGGTGTAATAGAAGGATCTAGCAAGCAGTAGCAACAGCAACAACAACAACAACAGCCACAGTGAGATCACAGCTTCGGTAGTCCCAGCTACCAAACACTCCTCAACTACACTAACCTGATTCCTTTTTGGCCGAGGATATGTAGGCAACTATTAAATCAGGGTGCGGTCAAGATTTTCAAAATGTGTCTCACAAAATATTCGATGGGGCAAAAATCACTCATGTGCGCTCACTTATCTTTTCCCAAAAACTCTTCGTGTTTCTGAGCAAAGAGGGGCAACTGGGAGCATGTGATTTTTGCCTCGCATGATCAACTTCTACAGAATTCTTAGATTTAGGATTCTTCTTTTATTTAGTTTATAGGAATTAATTGCATCATGTCCATGTTTATTTGCATTTCTGTGTGCACTCTTAATTTAGCATAAACTCATGAAAATATAAAAAAACTGCATCGTATTTAGGATCTAATTTTACATATTTTTAATATTGATGAGTAATTAGAAATTTTACAAAAAATACAAAATTACAAATAATAGGTTATTATTGCACTTCTAATTTTGGCTTGTGGTTGAAATATGATTCAAACGGCGCTATGTACACGTATACATATAAATATGATTCTAACGGTGTTATATATTGTCACACCTTCTTTTTACACTACACCACGTGAAGGGATGTATTAAGGAAGTTTTTTCGAATTTAAGTGACAATCGAAACAGGATTATTCTATTTAAAAAAAATTAGAGTCGACACTTGGGATAATTTATGGATATTTAGAGTCGCCACTTGGGATAGCACTATTAACCCGGGAGAAGGTGTTAGGAATTCTCGAGTTTCGTAATTTCAGCACGGCCACTCAACTGTTATTATTGGCTCAATTATAAAATTTTAAAATACTTCTAAACTTATGTGCACTTTTAACTTTAAAACCGTTTTTGTTCATCTTTAGAAAAGGTGTAACGTCATCTAAAATATGTCTTGGATCGCACCACATGAAATGCACCCGCAATCAGAAACATATTTGAGTTATCAAGATTTGGATTTGGGTCACATAAAATGCGCACCCTAGTTTAGGAAAGTAAATTATCTAACTAACGCGGCTAAAAGAATTGCGCATTTTAAATTGCGAGGGCCACGAAAAATTTGCTAATGGCACGCCTCGAATTCTATCGTTAATTAAACGAGAACCATGCAATTGTCATTTTGCTTGGCATCGTGCACTCCAATTGATTTTAGTCTTAAAGGGGTTTATTTGACTCATGAGGGCCATAAATTGTTATTGGTTTTTCCATAGCATACCATATCAACAGTTACACTATACTTAGAACCTCAACTGAACTTCAACAGGGGTCCGTATTAAAACAAAATGAAGGACATTCCATTTTTAATTTCAGAATTCAAGCGTGGCCTAAGGTGAGGCCCAACAGCCCAGGAAAGGAAGACGGTAATAGGTCTAATGTATGACCCTATTTGGACTCAAACGTTGAGCCAAATTTCCAAGAGGCATCGCTTGAACTAGACATCAAAAGGGATTGCTCTTTCGATCCTAGACCATAATAGAATGTAGCTTACATTTAGAAAATGTGATGGCAAGGGCATCTAGGCATCACAATCCCATAACCAGTACCAAAAATTGAGTTGCTAATAATAAACATTGACAACTTGATTGGAATTAAATGGTGAATCATTCTAAACTTCTATTAAGTTTCAACAATTAAGGAAATGTGGAGAGTGGCATCTACTGAAACTTGGAGATTAAGCGAACATATTCCCAATGAACCTCCATATCCAAATCAAAGAGGCTAATAGTTCAGTATTCACATTAATCCTAATCCAACACATTCACATGATGCCATGACTTAAAGCTTAATTAATGTTTCAAGCATGATAGTGAACTTTTGAATCACATGAGGGATCCATATTGTCCTACAATCCGTATGTCATAATTTTCAAGCTCCAAAAGTGTTCACTAACAAATGTGAAACAAATAGCAAAATCGATACATAGTTGGACTTTGACATGATTTGGACTTTTACACTACTAAAATAGTATGCATCGGCTATATTTACAAAATCAAACATGTTCTCACTTTAATTCAATACAGGATCTCCAAGAGACTTGGTTTGCTAATTAGCAAACCTCCAAACTCCTTTAGACTTTGAGAAGTCGGAGAAATAGAAAGCCTTAAACCAAATTGATAACCATAGCTTTCACAGAGCCTTTCAACCAATTGTGTCAATATACTATAAAACAAATGCAGTTGACAACAATGCAACCATCTAAACTCATGAAGGACGAATCAATACCACTGAGTTTAACAAAGGAAACAAAACCTTACGTGCAACTTTAAAAAGTGAATCTCTAATTCTCATAGCATATCATTGATGGACATAACATAATACAGAGCACAAATGAAGATATCAGGACAAAAAAAAAAAATAGGATAGATGGAGGTAACTCTCAGGACATCTATTTAGCCATGATAGGCTCAAACCTAAAATCTAAAACCAAACAAAACTGGGACCAGCTACACATTAATCCAAGCATAGAACTAACTATATAAAAAAACAATGTTAAGCTAAAAGAAAACATAAATACAAAATGATACAGCTAAACTTGCAATAGGGGGCTAAAAATTTTTCTGAGCTTAGAATGTTATCTTTATTCATCAAGAAAAGCTTCATAAGAGGCGGAGTGTAAAGTATACCAGGAAATTGAGAAAAAAAAAGTACAAAGATGAAGGGTCAGTAGCAGAACAATAGCAGGAACAACACTCAGCAGCAAAACCAACTCAGATATAACTAAGGAAAATCAACTTAAAACCCAATTTGAGAACCTGAACCCAAGTACTTGAATACCAACCAAAACTCAAACAATTTAAACCCCTATTATTTGGGAATGTTTTTCAGAATTAAGAACCTTCGGGATTACAGGAAATTCTTCGGTGGAATAGTAAAATTCTTCTGTTTCATTTTATTGTGAGCCGTTTTAATAAATTCTAGACTTTCTATCCCTCCAGCCTTGAATTTGGCTTAAGGTGACAATGCCTTTAAAAGCAAGCAACTAGGGTAACTGCCATATTTTGATTTTATCTTTTTAATACCTTTTGAATTGTATTTTTATTTAGCAATCCCTCATTTATTGACTTGTTACCCAAGCTATACTTTGAAATTTAATAAAAGGCCCCTATTAGAAGCTTCCGAATGTAGTTACTCATAGATTCTCTATGTCCTTTACCCAAAATAACCCTTAATTAAGCTGTTTTTACCTTGTCGGACCAAAGGGACATGGGTCAATTCGACCTAATGGTCCAAATTCATGACTAGGCCTGCCCTTCTTTTCTTAAGTTTTCCAGAAACATTTCAAGGCTCAAACAAGTCATTGGCCCAATTGAAGTCTGAAATACTGACAAAAATGAAAAGCATTTAACTCTTAAGCTGATCAAACTAGTAGACTGGAACTATTAAAATGATGGACTAAATTACTAACTAAAAGAAATGTAAGATTAAACATGCATGAACACATAATTATTGAATAACAAAAACATACAATAATTTTGAATAAAAAATTTTCGAATTCAAGGCTGGTTTTCTGGAAATTAAAACAACCTAATAGAAAGCTAAGGGAATAACTAGCCTTAACTGAAATGAACACATGCAGAAAGGTCTTTAAGGGGATACACAACGAGAAGAGAAGAAGAAAATAGAAGTGCAAAGCCAAAAGAAACAAAAATAAAAAAAGGAAAAAACAAGCATACCTCCCCTATCAACTAACGGGTACCCTCCTTGAACAAAAACCTTGATGAATCCTTGAATTTGAGGCCAGAATCAACCTCCATCGGATGTTCTCAAATGAGAACACACAACTGAACTCGATTCCAAACTCAAAACTTCAAAATCTTGCTGATTCGGTCCTTTTTGGGAATTGTAGGGTTTGCTTTGATTTAAGATTCTAACAGTTACAGAGGGATTCGAAATAAGAGAATGACATATTTTGGACGGGAAGGTTTGGGGACTCCTTGGTGTTAGTTTGGGGTTGAACAGAGGTGGCGCCACCATGGTTTGGGGGTAGAGGATTTGAAGGCGGCTAGGGTTTTTTGGAGAGGGTCTCTCAAGGGTAACTTAGGAGAGACGAGTGAGGGGTAAGGGGGACATTTGGACACAGATATATCAAAAGACCCTAGCTTCTAAGCCGTTAGATTAATTATCCTCGATGGCTAGGATCTCTTGTAAACGAAACATGGTCGTTTGGAGATAAAAAGAAAATTGGACCGGTTCAGGGGTGATAGGGCTAGGTATTTTAGTGGTTTTGGACGAGTTTAGGGTTGGAATGGGCCCATATTGAGTCTTTATTAGGAGAGACTTTTTTTCTTTCATTTTCTTTTTCCTTTTTCTTCTTTTTTTCATTTTTTAGATTTTGTTAAATGCAAATTTAAAAATAAAAGCCAAAACCTGATTTAAATTCACAAACTAACTAATTGCTTTTCTCAAAAATTAATTAACTCCTAAATTAAAAGAAAACTATGACAACTTCGATTAAAAGCTAAAATGCAAAATGAACTATTTTTGTGATTTTCTTTTGTTTTTGTAATATTAAATAACTAATTATCCTAAAAATACAAAATTAGGCTCTAAATGCAAATGCACTATTTTTTTATTTTCTATGAGTTATATAGATAAACATGCACACAAAAATGCAAACAAGCTCGAAAATTATACAATTAATTCCTAAAAATTCAATAATTGAAAGAAAAATCCTAATTTTAGGAACTCTATTGGAGTAATCACGCAAGGCAAAAATTATGTGTTCACATCTGCCCCTCTTTGCTCGGAGACACGAAGGGTTTTCGAGTAAAGATAAAATGAGAAGTTATGAGGGAATTTGGCCTGTTTGGCCCTCCATGAGAAGCATTTTGAAAAATGTCTGACCGAACCTTACTTCAGAGGTTGCCTACATATCCTTGGCTACAATGGAATCAGGTTAGTGTAGTTCTGGAGTGTTTGGTAGCTGAGAATATCATGAAGCTGTGATCTCACTGTTGTTGTTGCTGCTGCTACTGCTTATTGAACCCCCTTACTACATCGTGTAAAAATAAAAGGAAGATAGACTAGATTATGATCTACGAATTACAATAGATCCTATCTATTCTTCAAACTTGCTTTTGATCCTTGTTGCCTCATTGACTTGTATTCTTCCTGCGAAATTCCTTTTGTCAACTTGAAATGTAATCTGAGATATTTCCCTTTCTCTTCGTGGATGTCTGATTGTTGTACTCGAATTGTTTTCCCATGTTCTCCAGGTGCGCTCCTGATTACCAAAACTTGAACTGTATTCCCCTGTTCTCCAAGTGGGCTCCTGATTGCCAAAACTTGAACTGTATTCCCTTGTTCTCTAGGTGGGCTCCTGATTCCCAAAGCTTGAACTGTATTCCCTTGTTCTCTTTGTGAGCTCTGGATTTCAAAAACTTGAAATGTGTTCCCTTGTTCTCTAGGTGGGCTCCTAATTTCAGCAAAAATAGAAAAAACAAAGAAACTTTTCTGCCCCAGTTTGGTAGCTGGGCACATATTTGAGGGTTAACCCGAATCATATTACCAAATATCCATAAG
Source organism: Nicotiana benthamiana (assembly GCA_034376525.1). Lineage (NCBI taxonomy): Eukaryota > Viridiplantae > Streptophyta > Magnoliopsida > Solanales > Solanaceae > Nicotiana > Nicotiana benthamiana. Next base: position 9,778,812 of record CM067333.1, on the reverse strand, counting down.
AACTTGAATGTTGAAACTTGAATTGTACTCCCTTACTCTCCAGGTGGGCGCCTGATTTCTAAACTTGAATTGTATTCCCTTGCTCTCCAGGTGGGCGCCTGATTGCTGAACTTGAAACGTATTCTCTTGTTCTCCAAGTGGGTTCCTGATTGCTGAAATTGAATGTATTCCATTTTTCTCCAGGTGAGTGTCTGATTGCTGAACTTGAAAAGTATTCCCTTGTTCTCCAGGTGGGCTCCTAATTGCTTAACTTGAACTGTATTCCCTTGTTCTCCAGGTGGGCGCCTGATTGCCAAACTTGAACTGTATTACTTTGTTCTCCAGGTGGGCGCCTGATTGCTAAACTTGAAATGTATTCCTTTGTTCGGGCTCTTGATTGCCAAAACTTGAATGTGTTCCCTTGTTCTCCAGGTGGCCTGATTTCAACAAAATAGATAAAACAAAGAAATTTTGCTGCCCCGGTTTTGTAGCTGGGTAAATATGTAAGTGTTAAACTAAATCATGTTTCCAAATATTCTAGAAATTTGAAAACTAGATCGCATTATCCAAGAGGGTCATGACAACTCTTAGTTAAATGACAGTTTAAAAACTAACTCATTTTCTAAAGGTATGACTTCCATATGTCTGGTTATCTACGAGGGTCATTAAAACTACCGCTCATTATCCAGGAGGGTCCTAAAAACTCTTAATTAAACAACAATTTTAAATCTAAGCTATATCTTCTGGGAGTATTGCCTCTACTATATCCTGTTATCTAACAAAGTATGAAAGCTATATCCTATTATCTAGGAGGGTCCTGACGACTCTTAACTAACGACAATTTATAACCTAAGCTATATCTTCTAAAGGTAAAACTTTCACAATTTCTTGTTATCTAAGCAAACCTTAAAGCTATGTTCTATTATGTAGGAGGGTCCTAACAATCCAAACTCAAATTTTCTGTAGCAGAATTTACGCTACAGCTGAATCCAAAGATAATTCCTTACGGCTGAATTATACTATCCTACAGTAGAATTTATGCTAAATATTGTTATCTAATGGAGATTTTAAGCTGGGTCCCATTATTTAGAAGGGTCTTGAAAGTCACTAATTGGATTCTATCTCAAAGATGCAAACTTATAAGCCGACTTATATTCTTTTGGGGTACATTTATACTAGATTTGACTACTCCTTTTTTTTAAAACAAAAACTAGGTCCCATTTTCCAGGAGGGTCCTGAAAGGATTCTATCTCAAAGATGCAAACTTATAAGTCGACTTATATTCTTTTGGGGTACATTTATACTAGATTTGACGACTACTTTTTCTAAAAAACAAAAACTAGGTCCCATTTTCCAGGAGGGTCCTAAAAACTTCTAATTAAATCCTATCTCAAGAATGAAAACCATGAAACTAACATATATGCCGTTGGGGGGTACATTTCTGCTAGTTTATGCTACTCATGATTGTTTTGAATTTTAAACTAGGTCCCATTTTCCAGGAGGATCCTAAAAGTTTACGATCATACATGTCTGGTGCTTGCTTTCTTCCTACGGAGGGTTTCTCCGAAATAAACAAAATTTTCTTCCCCTGTTTCAATCAATGAAAAATCTTGTCAATTTAAAATGTGGTGGTTAGTTTGCAGCATTCTTGCTAAAGATGGCCTCCCTGTTGTCATGCTCTATTGTGGTTGGCTTTCCCGAACTGACTATGAACCACCTGATTTTGACTGACCTTCGAACCCTATGGCCTTGGATGAATATCATATTCCTGACCCCTTATCAAGATCTTTGTGCTTCTCCTAAGATTACTAATTCATTCCTGCGGTGAAGCTTCATGTGACTCATTATATCCCACTTTACATCGTGCTATCTTTGGTGTGTTCTTGCCACACTGTTCCTTGCACCTTTTGGGAGCTAGTAGTAAGCTTTGAAACTCTTTCTTACTTGTTCAAACAAAATTGACCTTGAAAAATCTTAGAGAAATGGGAACCTGAAAGAAAATGAAACACAATGACTTTGAAGGTTAAGGATAAGGAGAATCCAAAACTGGGTGACTGCTAAAAGGGAGAGAGAAAAGAGACTTATCTATGTGGAACAACTGGTACCAATGATCATGAAATGCATTTCATCTTAGTCGACACAATCTGTCCAACCAATCGACCCTCAGTCACCATGCTTTGTTGCCCTGAATTTCCGTAACCAGATTTATTTAGCCAAACCATGACCGTACTCATCATGTGGTGCCCTGAACAGGTTTTCACCAGTGGACCTCTTTTATTTGTCCATCTCTCAACTTACTTTTGCCTTAAGGTGCCCGTGAGGGTTTTCACCAATAATACTCTCTCATTTTTCAGTTCTCTCTGCTCCCGTCGCCTTACGATGCCCGTGAGGATTTTCACCAATACGACTCTCTCATTTTGATTTTCTCTCAACTCCTTTCGCCTTACAGTGCTCGTGAGGGTTTTCACCAGTAGGACTCTTATTTTTCATTTTCTTTGTTTGGATCGGAGTGTTGCCCTTGATAGGAATCATCTCTGCTTGCTTGAATTAGGCTCTTTGACGATTGATCAGAAGGTCTTTCTTTGGACCGTAATGTGGTCTTTTGGATGGGGTTAGAAAGAAATCGTATCCAAGGCTCAAAACAGTTCACATGGGATCAAACTTAGAACTTCCAGAATCAAATTTCATACAACAAACACAACTTTTGCTCCAGTTTCTCGCTTGGGGACCTTTGGATTTTACTTTGATGGGACTGAACCGTGAGGTTACCTATGTATCCTTAAAAGGAATCACGTCGAACGTAGTTCAGGACATAGGAATTATTTTGTTTGTTGTGATCTTTCTTTTCTGTTTCTTCCTCTCTCCCTCATTTTCCTTTCTCTCTTCTTTTCTCTTTTATTGTTTTGTTGTTTTTCTTTTTTTCTCTGTTTTCTTTTTCATTTATTTTCTTTATTTCTATTCCTTTTTTTCTTCTTCTTTTTCCTTATTGTTCTTTCATTTTCTCTTCCCTTTACTTATCTTTCACGCTTGTGCTTCTGATTTTGCCACTGATTCCGAAAGAGGGATATGAAAGAAAACAAATAAAGCTCAAAAGGGGTAACAAAGGATAAAGTGTTTAGGTCGCAGAACAAAATTCTTTCATCATTCCAATCTCCAAAACATTCCAAGAAAAAAAATACAATTTAACCAAAGAAAATCATACATAGTATCTCTTAATCGCATCGGAATTGATGGACATTTCCACACACTTGCCTTGTACATCTGTTAAATACAAAGCCTCATTGGACAACACTCTCGACACGATGAATGGCCCCTGCCAATTCGGGGTGAACTTGCCCTTTGCTTCTGCCTGATAAAGGAGGATACATTTCAATAGCAACTGACCCAATTCAAACCTCCGTGGGTGCACCTTATTTTTATATGCTCGGGCCATTCTCTGTCGATACAATTTGCCATAATACACTGCTGCTAATCTTTTATCGTCAGTCAAGCTCAATTGCTCCATGCGGGTTTTGATCCACTCATCATCATCAATTTCAGCCTCAGCGACAATCCGAAGGGATGGGATTTCGATCTCTGCCGGTATCACTGCTTCTATGCCATACACTAACAAATACATAGTTGCCCCTACTGAAGTGCGAACAGTGGTTCGATAACCTAACAATGTGAAGGGCAACTTCTCATGCCATTGCCTGGAACCCTCTACCATTTTTTGATGTATCTATTTTATATTCTTGTTGGTTACTTTGACTGATCAATTCGCTTTGGGGCATTATGAGGTGGAATTGCGATATGTAATCTTAAACTACTGACATACCTCTTTCACCTAATGACTATTAAGATTTGCACCATTGTCCGTGATGATTACTTTCAGGATCCCGAACTGGCAAATGATATTTGAATGCACAAAATCGACCATGACTTTCTTGACCACAGACTTGAAAGTTTTAGCTTCAAACCACTTGGTGAAATAATCAATAGCCACTAGAATGAACCTATGCCCATTAGATGTTGTTGGCTCAATGGGCCAAATGACATCCATGCCCCAAGTAATAAAGGGCCATAGTGCGGACATTGTGTATAATTCAGATGGTAGGGAGTGAATCGAATCTTCATGCACCTGACATTGATTACATTTGCGCTTGAAACTGATACAATCTCGCTCCATGGTGCACCAATAATAACCTACTCAGAGAATCTTCTTTGCCAAAACAAATCCACTCATATGTGGTCCGCAAACTCCGAAATGTACCTCGGTCATGATGGTTGTGGCCCGTCTAGCATCAGGCGTTCTTTTGTACAATACCCCTCTACTGATGAAAACTCCACTTGATAAGCAACAAATTGCCCTCTTTTGATCACATGTGGCTTGTACTACATATACCCCCAGCCTAATATATTCTTTGGTATCGTGAAACTAAGGTTCACCGTCAAGCTCCTCTTCCACCACATTACAGTAAGCATGATGATCATGAACTTAGATATGCAACAGGTCAACATAAGCCTTATCTGGATGATATAACATCGATGCCAAGGTAGACAAGGCATCAATAACCTTGTTGTGGATTCTCAGAACATACATGAACTCTACTGAACGAAATTGTTGACAAAGATCATGCAAACATTGCCGATATGGTATGAGCTTCAAATCTCGAATTTCCCACTCCCCTTGAATTTGTTGTACCAGTAGGTCCGAGTCCCCCAAGGCCAAGACTTCTTGGACACATCCAAATAAATTGTCCAAGACCGTCAGATACAGAATCAAAGGCCTCTTTTAGTTCTGGTTGGACCAATATAGGTGTGTTCGACAAATACCCCTTTATCTTATCAAATGCTTCATGACATTCCTCTTTCTACTTGATCGCAGCATCCTTTTTCAACAGCTTAAAGATCGGCTCACAAGTTATCGTGAGCTGAGCGATAAACCTATTGATATAATTCAATCTACCTAACAGGATCATCACCTCAGTCTTGTTCCTCGGAGGCATTAACTCTTCTATAGCTTTAATCTTTGACAGGCCCATCTCAATGCCTCGACGACTGACTATGAATCCCAGCAACTTCCCTAAAGGCACATGTAATTTGCATTTTGCAGGATTGAGCTTAATATTGTACATGCGGATCCTTTGGAAGAATTTTCTCAGATCTCTGACATGGTCAGACTACTTCCAGATTTTACAATTACATCATCCAGGTAGACCTCAATCTCCTTGTGTATCATGTCGTGGAGTATAGTCGTAATTGCCCTTCTATAAGTTGCCTCAGCATTCTTCAAGCCGAAAGGCATGACCCTGTAGCAGTATGTTTCCCACAACATGATGAATGTCATTTTTTCCGCATCTTTCTCATACATAAAGATCTGGTGAGCTCGCGTAGCAATCCACGAAAGAACCAATCTCATGTTTTGCACAATTATCAATAAATATGTGAATGTTCGGCAGTGGGAAGTTATATTTTGGACTCGCCTTGTTGAGGTCACAATAATTGACACACACCATGGTTTAACCATCCTTCTTTGGCACAGGCACGACATTGGCTAACCAGGTGGGATACCGCGTGACTTGAATGACCTTTGCTTCAAACTGCTTCGTGGCTTCCTTTTTGATCTTTATGCTCATGTGAACTTCATTAACTTTTATTTGATGGGAGGGCATGCCAGGTCAGTGGGTAATTTGTGAACCACCAAGTCAGTGCTTAGACTCGGCATGTCTTCATAAGACCATGAAAAAATATCTTTATATTCAAGCAATACTTTGATTATCTCTTCCCTAATCTGTGGCTCAAGATGGACACTTATTTTAGATTCTTTGATATTATCTGGTCCCCTAAATTAATTGCTTATGTATCGCTCAGTTTTGGCTTGGGTTTTTCCTCAAAGTGGCTTAATTCTTTACTAATTTCTTCAAACGCCCCATCCTCATCATAATTTGATTCATCCTCACATTCTATCTCTTGAATTACTATTTCGGAATTATACTGGCTTTCAAGACTGGGCCGAAGGTTCCTTATGCATGTCATGTCATTGAAACCATCATAAAAAGAGTTGTACAAGAAGGAAAAGAAAAATAAAAACTATCAAAACTGATAAAAAGGGGAACTGCATTTCATTGAAAGATAACAAGGTTTATACATCCAAACGGACGGAACATAAACTCTGAATTACAACCTTGGAATAATCCAAATAAATTGAAAGAAAATCAAAGCAAACTACTGAAACTCCTTCCTGGTCGGGAGAGGAGTAGCTTCCCAATTGTTGATTTTTGCACAGGGCCCAACAATCTGCACATCTACCTTGCTAGAGGCTTCTCCATCTTCTACCATATTCAAATCTTTAAACAGCTTCTCAAACCATTCAAGCAATTCCTTATCAGGACCAATCACAAAACTGAGGCTTGCTGTTGTTGGGTGTTTCTTGGTGTGGGCCTCACAAATGATCTGAAGAGACCCGACACAGTCTTGGGAAGTACCCATGCTTTCTTCTTCATCTTTCTGGCTCTCTTTTTGTCTGTAATTGTGGACTTGACCCCAAACCAAAGGTGTCCATATTTTTGGGGAGAGACACCGACTGCACGATACCTTGAAGCGACGCACCCAAACCTTTCCCTGCGACAAATCTATTCCACAACATTTCAACAGCCACCATGACTAATGCAGCAACTACCTTTGACACTGGAACGCACTCTTCTTCTGGAATCTTCTTTACCGATACCGTGTTATAAACCTGATATGCCCAAGGCCCCTTGTCATCATCCGCCTCAATGAACGATGCAATAGCATCACTATAAGCATACAGATTGTCCTTGCCGTGCACAACTAGTTCTTGTCTATCCCATTCAAATTTTACCATTTGATGAAAAGTAGAGGGGACCTCTTTAGCGACATGGATCCAGGATCGCCCCAACAGCAAATTGTAAGAGACAACCACATCTAATACCTCGAATTCTATGGTAAAGTCAACTGGTCCGACTGTCAGCTCGAAAACTATGTCACCGACCGAATCTTTTCCCCCGCCATCAAACTCTCACATACAAATATTGATCTTGTGGATTCTTTCACCATCCACCTTCAACTTATTCAGGGTAGAGAGAGGGCAAATATTCACACTTGAACCATTATCAACCAATACTCGGGTAACCGCAGAATCTTTGCACTTCACCGTGAGATAAAGGGCTCTATTGTGCTCAGTACCCTCCATGGGCAATTCATCATCAGAAGAAGTGACTCTTTTTACCTCGAAAATCTTGTTGGCTATCTTTTCCAAGTGATTGACTGAAATTTTTTCAGGAACATGGGCCTCATTCAAGATCTTCATTAGTGCCCGACGATGCTCGTCCGAATGAATCAAAAATGATAACAGTGAGATTTCAGCAGGCGTCTTCCTTAATTGTTCCATAGTAGAATAGTCCTGCACTTTCATCTTTTTCAAAAAACTCTTCTACTTCCTTTTCACTCACAGCTTTCTTCACCAACACTATTTTATCCTTGGAGGGTTTAGGTTTTTTCAACTCCTCGGGGGCAAAGCACCTCTCCGAGTGGGTATCCATGGTTTTCACAAACTTCTTTTCTAACCTCTTCCTCCTTGTAAGTCACTGTTACTCACTCATAATTCCAAGGAATGGCCCTGATGTTGATTATTGGTAGCTGAGTTACAGGTTTGATGATGACGGGCTCTGTGCGAGCACCTTCTACAACCACAACAGGCTTGTTTACCACCCCCGGTACCACCACCTTTGCATTTTCTTGTTTCACTATCCCATCTCCCGGGGATACCTTCTTGACTATGGCGAAAGGTTCACTTCTTCTTCCGTTCAACGTAACCATCGACATCTGGCTTGTTAGTTTTTCAATCGGCTTCCCCTCACTGGTTCAGATCATTATGACAGTTTGTGAAGGCTTTTTGGGCTCTCATTTTTTGTGCATTATCTCAATCATGTTTGTTTCTTGATGGGTAGGCAGCAGGGTCTGGTTAATATTAGGTTCTTCGAGAGCTTGCATCTCAATCCGATGCGAATCAATAAGCTCTTGTATAGCGTTTTCAGATGCCAACATTTCTCTGTGCCATGCCTTGGGGCACCAGAACAATACTCACAGCTAATAGAATAATCAAGATTTCTCGGGGGAGGAATAAGCAACTTTGCTTCAATCAATCTCAACATATATAACTATCTCAACCTATGGAATAAGCTGGTATAGGATTCTCCCAATGGAGTGAAGATTTTCTTCTCCTGCAATCTCTTATTCTTGAAAGCTTGGTTGGCCCGAAAAGCTGTCCTCGGGGGCTTTTGGTAGGATCTTGGAGGTGGATAGGTATTTTGTGGAGCTAGGTAATTATTTTGTTGGGTTGGCGCATGCCATTGTGCGTAGTCGGGAGGTTGAGTATATGTTTGTGCATGATGGACAGAAAAATAGTGGTCTAGGAGTGGGTAGCAGTGTTGTGTGGGCTATATGGAGTCTAGGGATAGGTTTGGTGGTGGGGTCAAGGCTGGCTGTAATTTGATGAACCCCTGGACCCAAACCAAGCTCCCGAATCAATTGTTGCTACCTCCTCCTTCTTTATCTTTCAACGGTCCCGCTTTGGATGGCCGGGTTGGTTGCTTTGATTGCTGAATAACTCATTATTTTGTTAGATTTGAGCCCCTCCTCTACCATGCTTCCCATTTTTACTACTTCATTAAAGGACTTGCCCACTTTTGATACCAGGTGACCAAATTAAGTAGGCTCCAAGGCTTGCAAGAAGTTATCTACCATTTTGGTTTCCTTCATTAGAGGGTCGACCCTTGCTGCCTGCTCTCTCCAACGGAAGCAATACTCCCTAAAGCTCTTGTTGTGCTTCTTTTTAAGTTTCGTCAAGGACAAACGATCCGGAATAATTTCAAGATTCTACTAAAAATGGAAGGCGAATGCTTGGGCTAGATCGTCCTATGTGTACCACCAACCCTGATCTTTTCGGGTGTACCATTCCAAAGCTGAGCCACTTAAGCTTTGACTGAAATACGCCATCAGTAATTCATCTTTCCAGTCTGCTCCTCTAATCTTGCTACAAAACCCTCTCAGGTGTGCCACTAGGTCACCATGCCCATGGTGAAAATCAAACTTGGGCATCTTAAAGCCTGCCAACAATTATACATCTGGGAACAAACATAGGTCTTTGTAAGACATGCTTACCTGACCTCCCAGTCCCCTCATGTCTCTGAATGATTTCTCTAAGTTTTGAATTTCCTGAGCATCTCCTCTTGCTCGGGATTTTTGGTTGGTTTCTTAGCCTCTGCAGAGAGTTCAAAACAAGGAGTGTCCGAATAGGGTTCTGCAGCTTTAAAAGTGGGCTCTGGGGGGTAATACTGGTTGTCATAGGTTTGGAACAAAGGTTAACTCGAGGATTTATGGATTGTAGCGGATGGGGGTACCACGAAGATAGGAGAAACTGGTGGAGGGGGTGTGGGATAGGTTTGGGTGGTGGAGCTGGTGGCGTCTGGGAAGTTGTGCCCACGTAGTGTTGGTAGATGGTAAAGCTTGGGGGAGAATCGGTGCCAGGAGAATCATGTGACTGGGCTAATGACAGGATGAAGGCCGGGTTAATGGGATAAGTTGGTGGTGGTTGCCCATTTACCTATGCTTGGTACATTTCAGCTATTTGTTATTTCAGTTGATACACCCTTTATTTTATTGCATTGACATCCAACTTTTCCACCTCTCTTGATTGATCAATGATACTTGCGTCAGGCTCTTGGTTGGCCATAGTCAGCTTATTTTTGGAATGGGTGTTGTAGGGGTGAGTTTCAAGAATGACACAAAACTAACCGCCTATCTGGATTGGATAAACAACATCAAAACTTGTTAGCGGTTGGGTTTTAACAGATAGACAACCACATATTCGGGATGAATGCACCTAAGCAATTATTGGTTTCTATTATGCGTTGTATCAGTTGCTTGCGTCATCCCGACTTTTTACCCTATACGCCACTCCTCTTTTCTTTTCTCTCTTATCTTGTTTTTGCCTGCTTCCTCTTTGTTTTATTATTTTCTCCCCTATCTTGCCGTTATTTCTTTCTCACAGTTTCTTATTCTTTCTCTTTTTTTTCTCTTTTTTTCTCTTTTTCCTTATTTCATTTCCTTTTCTTTTGGTTATGGTTGAATTCTATAGAGATTACCTACGTATCATGATCACGCATGGATCAGACCGAGCGTAGTTCTGGAAGATAAGTATAGAAACAAAATATCTTTTAGGCATTTCAATTTTCATAAATTAAAAAAGTTTTGATTATAACTACCAAATTAACATACCCGAGAAATTAACAGACTTCGACTCAAAACAAGACCAAAAGACTCTGACAGAAAGGTAAAAACAACAGACTTGACAACCAACTACAAATTCAAATAAAAGAAAATACAGACTTCACAAACAGACAAACATACTCGAGTGAAAATCATGAATACATTAGGGCCTCAAATGCTCATAGGGCCCGCGGGACATCATTCGATCTCGTCGCAAGCCTGCATGCTAAATCCCCTAGGAGGTGGTGGAGGTATTCCATCAGTTGACGAACGAAGGTCAACGCAGTGGCAAAAAAACATGGATCTAGTCATATCTTCACAGCTGATGTAATCAGCAATCTTATGGACCCTCTCTCTTATGACACCATTTTCTTGCAACAATCGCCGAATCTACTGGGCCATGGTTTTCTTCTAAAGTTTGTTCGGCTACCCGATTCAGTTCTTGAAATGGGTGCAGATCTCTTTTTAACTGTGCTATTGTTGTGTAATAGTGCTCTCTTTTAGCCCTAAAGTCCTTTGCCTGCTTAACCATTTTGTTTTCAACAGTGATGACTCTCTTCTTCAATCTTGCGACCTCAATGTCGTACTTTTTTTTTAACTGTTGAATCAGGCGTGCTCGCTCTTCCGCATTCTTGGCTAGCTGCTTTCCATTCCTGGATAGCTCCCCCTCTGTTTTGTTTAGGTCAAAACTATATTCCCCTGCTTTTCGCCTCAGGTTGTCTCTGAGGTTTTCGTCTTTTACACTTCGGGTGAGATTTTTTGCCATTATTTTCATTTTCTGAATCTGGGATCAAAGGGCTTCATTTTATTTAGCTAGTATTCTCTTTTAACTCTCATCTGTCGTGTCTTTCAAACCATTCTCGAATTGAAAATCTATTATTTTCCTTTCCAGCTTTCCTATCATGGCCCTGTATTCGTTCCTTGGCTAGCCAGGCCCACTCCACCTGTACTCTATCAATGAACTGTTGGACATGGTTTCTTTGCGAGCCTTTCAGGATCCTGATGATTTCAAGATCTTTAACCGTACCAAACAGGGTAACCGACCTCTAACTCACCTCTAAATAAATATCGTACTTGGCTTTTAGATTCAAAGAATCTGCACTGATGCCAAATTCGGCGCACTTTTTCTTCAGGAAAAGAAGACTTTGGTTCTATCTCAATGACCTACCAACTCAAATCCTCATTGTGTGGGATGGTCTAATATCGCTCTAACTAACGTGGGACTCTATGCAGAGCATAAGGATGGATACTCCAAAGTCCTATCAATAGCAGAAAACACTCTTCAGCCGACATATAGATTATTTAAGCAACCGAAAGCCACCCGAACATCCATTCGATTTTGTTTGCAGTCAAGGATCTTAAGTGGGCCTGCCATGCCTGTGTACCCTTCGGGAATTCATAACCATTCATGTTTTTTGATGCATTTAAGACTGGACATGCCACAATTCAGGTATCCCCGGCGGTGGCAAAGGTGTTCTTCCATCCACAGTTGTAACAACATATTTCACCCTTCAAAGAACTTTCTTTCTTCTCGACAAAGGGTCAGAGCTCTGTAAATTTCTGCCAAGATCATCGACACTATATTCCCATTAGCCTTTTTCATCATAAAGTCAGCTATCCCTATGAGTCCCAACTCTATATTCCCGTCTTTTCTGGGGAAATCAAAACACAGAAGAACATCATTATTAAAGCTAATCCTCTCTGAGCTTCCAACTTGTCTTGGTTTCCTGCGTGAGTAGGATCGGTATCTGGCATCTCGAAGCCACAGGGATTCCCATAACTTCGGTATGATAAATAGAAGGTACATAATCCCTTGGCCAAATTTCCATCTCGGACATCCCGCTTGATGCTTAACAAATTACTATCATTGGTGCTACTGGGTATTGATTTCTAAGATTCCCTTCAAAACAGGCATAGCCAGATATCTCTTCCAGTGCATAGTTAACTCAAAGTTGGCAAAAGTGGAATACATTATGTGATAGGTCCCAAAACCGTATTAGTGCCTCAATTTTATCCTTTCTCGGCTTAACTTTCAAGAGCCCGGTAACACCGCCCAAAGCTTTTGGCACAATCTTCTTGCTGTCGTCACCCAAGTCGTGCCACCACATATGTAGCTCCAACGGGATATTTTCACGAATTGAGAAAGTTTCATTTTGAATTGTGCTCATCTCGCATATTTATTAAGGCGATTTTAATTAAAACAAAACTACGACTCATTTTGACTCAAAAAAAATGATCATTTTTTCAAAATTTTCACAAAAATATCCGGCTTTGACAATCCGGCCTTTCAGCACTTCAAGAACGAAAATTTTAAGGTTGTGTCGGCTAACTGGCCAAAACATTGAAAAATGACTAAAGGTGGTTGTTCTTGCAAAACAACCTTCCGGCGCCCTTTTGAGGGACATTTGGCTTTTCTAGACAAGAATGGCATCACCTTACTTATGCATAAATTTATTTATTTTTTGCAAAAGGGGAAATTGGACCCTACGGTAGTTGCCTACGTATCTCACATCATGTGAGAATCAAACTGCCATAGTTTGGGCGAATAAAATGAAACCAACTATTTTTTTGAAAACAAAAACTTTTATCTTCTTTGCTTTTTTTCATTTTTCTCAAATATTCGGCAAAGTTTCAATTCTATTGGTTTTTCTTCCAAAACAGGTGATTAACTCACTTAACTCTTATACTGCTATTTTCTTCTTCCAATTCTCTCCCATCATCCAAAAGCTGGTTAGCATGCAAACCCGAAGCAAATAAATGCGCAAGTAGCACGTAAAATATGCATAAGGATGGTCTGTTATTTTGGGTATACATGTCCTAGATGTATCCAAACCCTGTGTTGAGTTCCCTAAGTCAAATGCACATGATGCAAGAAAACATTCTTACAAGGTATCCGACATGAGGCTTAGTTATTCTAGGTTCAAAACCTAGGTTTATTGTGCTAGACCTGACTTACCCGAGCGGACAACTCGAGACGGGGGGTAGCGTACTGGGAATACAGAAGCTTCGCGGGCTTTGCAACTTATTCGAACCTAATTCTAAAATTTGGGATATGACTCTAACAGAAAAGAATTCACACGAAGTGCGCACTCCTTCATGATTTAGAAGACTCAGAGAGGAGAAAAAGGGTTTCGTAGTAGTTTATATAGAGTTCATCAATATTAAAGAGGTAAAAAGTAATATTACCACTTTAGGCCCACTCATGAAACAATATAAAATAAATCCAAATATAACAATTTATCCAAGCTCAAATTCTTGAACCCTGAACCAAATATTTTAGGTTCTATCTCCAGCAGAGTCGCCAGAGCTATCATACCTCTTTTTTACACTGCACCCTGCGAAGGGACGTACTAAGGGAGTTTTTTCCAATTTAACTGACAATCAAAACGAGATTATTTTATTTTAAGAAAATCAGAGTCGTCACTTGGGATAATTTTTGGTGTCCCAAGTCACCAGTTTAATTCCCGAATCGAGAAAAGATTTACTCTATTTACAGTATGCGAACACAGAAATCTGGGTAAGAAATTATGTTAACCCGGAAGAAGGTGTTAGGCATTCTTGAGTTCCGCGGTTTTAGCACGGTCGCTCTACTATTATTATTGGCTCAATTATCATATTTTAAAACACTTTCAAACCTATTTGCACTTAACTTTAAAACCGCTTTTATTCATCTTTAAAGAAGGTGTAACGTCATTTAAAATATGTCTTTGGATTGCGCCACATGAAATGCACCTACAATCCGAAATACATTTCATTCGACGTTATCAAGAATTTGATTTCGGTCACTTGAAATGCGCACCAGAGTTTAGGAAGGTAAATTATTTAACTAACGCGAGCAATTACGCGTTCTAAAATTTTCATGAGGGCTTCGAAAAATTTGCTAATGGCGCATCTCGAATTCTATAGTTAAGTAAACGAGAAACATGCAATTGTCATTTTGCTTGGCATGGTGAACTTCAACTGATTTTAGACTTAAGGGGTATTATTTGACTCATGAGGGCCATAAATTGTTATTGGTTTTTTGATGGCATACCTTATCTAGAGTTACACCATACTTAGAAACTCAGCTAAAATTCAACAGGGGTCCAGATTAAAACAAAATGAAGGCCACTCCATGTTTACATTCAGAATTCAAGCATGGCCTAAGGTGAGTCCCAACACCCCAAGAAAGGAAGCCGGTAATGGGTCTCCTAGATGACCCTATTTGGACTCAAACATTGAGCCCAAATTTCCAAGAGGCATCGCTTGAACTGCACATCAAAAGGATCGCGCTTTCGATCCTGGACCACAGTAGAATGCAGCTGACATTTACAAAACATAATGACAAGGGCATTTAGGCATCACAACCCCACGACCAATACCAACAATTGAGTTGCTAATAACAGACACTGACAACTTGATTGGAATTGAATTGTCAGGCATTCTAAAACTCCTTTTAAGTTTTAGCAATTAAGGAAATGTGGTGAGTGGCATCTACTGAAACTTGTAGATTAAGGGAACATATTCATAGCTGAACCTCTATATCTAAATCAAAGAGGCTAATAGTTCAGTATTCACATTAATCCTAATCTAACGCATTCACATGATGCCATGACTCAAAGCTTAATTATCATTTCAAGCATGATAGTGAACTTTTGAATCACATGTGGGATCCATACAGTTCTACAATCCGTCTTTCATAATTTCAAAGCTCCAAGAGTGTTCATTAACAAACGTGAACCTAAAATTAAACTAGATATGCTTTCAAAAAAATAGCAAAAACGATACATAGTTGGACTTTGACATGATTTGGACTATTACACCACTGAAACAATATGCATCAGCTATATTTACAAAATCAAATCCTGTTCTCACTTTAATTTAACACAGGGTCTCCAGGAGACTTGGTTTGTTAAGTAGCAAACTGCCAAACCCCTTTACTTTGAGCAGTCAGATAAATACCAAGCCTTAAAACAAATTGATAAGCATAGCTTTCATAGAGCCCTTCAACCAATTCTGTCAATATATTACCAGGAAAATGAATATGACAATAATGCAACCATCTAAACTCATGAAGGAAAAATCAGTATCATTGAGCTTAACAAAGGGAAACAAAACCTTACTTGCAGCTTTAAAGTGAATCTCTAATGCTCATAGCATATCATTGATTGACATACCATGACAGAGCACAAATAAAGACATCAAGACAAAAGAAAAATAGCACAGAGGCAAGAAACTCTCAGGACATCTATTTAGTCATGTTAGGCTCAAACCTAAAAACTGAATAAAATAAAACTGGGACCAACCACACATTAACCCAAGCATAGAAATAACTATATAAAAAATAATTCTAAGCTAAAAGAAAACATAAATACAAAATAATACAGCTAAACTTGTAATAGAGGGGCTAAAATTTTGTCTGAGCTTAGAATGCTATCTTTAATCATCTAGACAAACTTTACATGAGGCGAAGTGTAAAGTGTACCTGGAAATTGAGAAAAAAATAGCACAAAGATGAAGGGTCAGCAGCAGAACAATAGCAGAAATAGCACCCGGCAGGAAAACCAACCGAGATATAACCAAGGAAATCTACTTAAAACCCAATTTGAGAACCTAAACCCAAGTACTGGAATACCAACCAAAACTCAAACAATTTCAACCCCTATCACCCAGGAATTTTTTTCAAAATTGAGAACCTTTAGGATTTGAGTAAATTCTTTGATGGAAGAGTAAAATTCTTCTGTTTCTTTTTGTGTGAGCCGTTTTAAAAAATTCTAGACTTTCTATCCCTCCAACCTTGAATTTGGCTTAAGATGAAAATGCCTTTATAGGCAAGCAACTAGGATAACTACCAGATTTTCATTTTATCTCTGTAATCCCCTTTGAATTGTATTTTTATTTAGCAATCCCTCATTTATTGACTTGTTACCCAAGCTATAGTCTGAAATTTAATGAAAGGCCCCTACTAGAAGCTTTGTAAGGTGGTTACTCATAGATTCCATATGGCTTTTACCTAAAATAACCCTTAATAAACCTGTTTTTACCTTGCTATACCAAAGAGACAGGGGTCAATTCGACCCAGTAGTCCAAATTCATGACTGGGCATGCCCTTCTTTTCTTAAGTTGGCCAGAAACATTCCAAGGCTCAAACCATCCATTGGCCCAATTAAAGTCTGAAATACCAACAAAAATGAAAAGCATTCAACTCATACGCTGATCAAACTAGTGGACTGGAACTATTAAAATAATGAACTAAATTACTAACTAAAACAAATGTATGATTAAACATGCATGAACACATAATTATTGAACAACTAAACACATAAACAGGTTTGAACAAAACATTTTCGAATTCAAGACTGGTTTTCTAGAAATTAAAACGACCTAAAACAAAGCTAAAGGGAATAACTAGCCTAAATTGAAATGAACACATGCAGAAAGGTCTTTAAGGGGACACACAAAGAGAAGAGAAGAAGAAAATAGAAGTGGACAACCAAAAGAAAAAAAAAACGGAAAAAGGGAAAAACAAGCATACCTCCTCTATCAACTAACGGGCACCCTCCTTGAACCAAAACCTTGACGAATCCCTGAATTTGAGGCCGGAATCAACCTTATTCGGATGTTCTAAAATATGAACACACAACTAAACTCGATTCCAAACTCAAAACTTTAAAATCTCGTTGATTCGGACCTCTTTGGGAATTTTAGGGTTTGATTTATTTAAGATTCGAATACTTCATGAGGGAATGAAAGAAGAGAATGAGAGATTTGGGATGGGGAAGGTTTAAGGGCCCCTTGGTGTTAGTTTGGGGTTTAACAGAGGTGGCGCCACCATGGTTTGGGGGTGGAGGATTTGACGGCGGCTGGGGTTTTTTGGAGAGGAGTCTCTGAATGATGACTTGGGAGAGATGAGTGAGGGGTCAGGGGCCATTCGGACACTGATATATCAAATGACCCTAGCTTCTGAGTGCTTAGATTAATTATCATCGATGTCTAGGATCTCTTGTAAATAAAACATGATCGTTTGGATGGTAAGGAGAAATTGGACCGGTTTAGGGGTGTTTTGGCTGCGTATTTGAGTGGTTTTGGATGGGTTTAGGGGTGGATTGTGCCCAAATTGAGTTTTTATTAGGAGAGACCTTCTTTTCTTTCATTTTCTATTTCCCTTTTCTTCTCTAATTTTTTTATTTTTAAAATATTGTTAAATGCAAAATTAAAAATAAAAGCCAAAACCTAATTTAAATTCACAAACTAACTAATTGCTTTTCTAATAAATTAATTAAGTCATAATTTAAAAGAAAACTATGACAAATTCAAAAATTAAAAGTTAAAAATGCAAAATGAACTATTTTTTTGTTATTTTCCTTCATTTTTGTAATACTAAATAACTAATTATCCTAAAAATACAAAATTGGGTCTTAAATGCAAATGCACTATTTTTGTATTTTTTATGAGTTATCTAAATTGAACATGCACAAAAAAATAAAAAACAAGCCCGAAAATTATACAATTAATTCCTAAAAATCAAATAATTGAATGAAAAAATCCTAATTTTCGAAACTCTGTAGGAGTAATTCACACGAGGCAAAAATTATGTGATCATATATATATATATATATATATATATGAGTGTGTGTGTGTGTATATGTATGTGTGTATATTAATATATATATATATATATATATATATATATATATATATATATATATATATGTGTCTGTGTGTGTGTATATATATATATATATATATATATATATATATGTGTGTGTGTGTGTGTGTGTGTGTGTGTGTGTGTGTGTATGTGTGTGTGTGTGTATATATATATATGTGTGTGTGTGTGTGTGTATATATATATATGTATGTGTGTGTGTGTGTGTATATATATATATGTATATGGGATATGGAAAAGGTTATGGCGTTATATACGCACCACTATCTGATCAGCTGGTATACGATGATGATTTTGCCCTTAGTAGCTGATATAATATGATGGGATGCCCTCAGAGGCTGATGATGTTATGAAATATGTACCTATGCACGACATGACATTCATACTCATATGCATGACGCTGAAAGTAATTTATGATTTATAAAGTTATTCAAAATTATAGGTTGAGTCATGTACTCCATATGTCTTTTATGTATCATATGTATTTATTTATGTTCCTTACATACTCGGTACATTATTCGTACTGACGTCTCTTTTGCCTGGGGATACTGCGTTTCATGCCTGTAGGTCCCGATAGACAAGTCAAGGGCCTCCGAGTAGGCTATCAGCTCAGCGGAAGAGGGTGGTGCACTCCATTTACTTCGCAGTTGCTCGTTTGGTTAGTATGATTTAGATGAATATTGTTTGGTATGGCGGGACTCTGTCCCCACCATTATGGTATTTATGTATTCTTAGAGGCTTGTAGTCATATGTCGTATACATAAAAGACTGTACAGCCTCGTTGGCCTATGTTTTGAGTTTATAAAGGATCATGCTGGCCTATTAGGCACATATGTCATGTGTATATGATGATGTAATAAGAAAGATACGTTATGTAGGTACTCGGTTGAGTAAGGTACCGAGTGCCCATTGTGGCCCATCGGTTTGGGTCATGACAAAGTGGCATCAGAGCAGTTCTATCCTAGAGAATCTACAAGCCGTGTCTAGTAGAGTCTTGTTTATGGGTGTGTCGTGCACCACACTTATAAGTAGGAGGCTACAGGGCATTTAAGACTGTCACTCTTTCTTCTTACTCTAGATCATGTGGTAGAGCTCACTTAAAAGAATTCAAGTACAGAAATTCTATTTTATTCATAATAAGACGATACCTACATCTAGAAAGAAGGTTGGAAAAAGAGAGTACTTTGGAAGAGCTAAGTGAGAGGGATTGGATTTTTGTATAATGCTTGCGATAAGTAAATGTGTGGTCTTTAGCAGACATGGGTGTTCTGAAAGGTGTAAGCTTCTTGATAAGAAGCCTTAGGGAAAGAATGCATGTCCATCTTTATGGTTAAAGACAATGAGAGAGTAAGAAGATAAATACAAGTTTCAACAAGTAGACGAAGCAAGAAGAAGAAGGGTACAAGGCGCCCAGTTAATGAAGGTTAATAGAGTTTATAATTGAGGAAGAGGAACATAAGTTTTTGAGTTATATTCAATAGTAACAGAGGTATATACAATTGGTTGCACTAATTCCAGATATGCCCTATGGGGATTAATACAAGTAGTATAAGAAGATATGTTGGATGAATTGTTTGCGTCTGTTGATATTTCCGAAGCATATTGCAAATATGCTAATAAATATCTTTATGAGATACCTAGATGGTTCCCTCTTAAATAGTGCAACCAGATATGAATACCACAAAGACATGCACTATAAGCCTTGAAGAGATAAATATTACCTTAGTGTGGATCACGTCCCTAGCAAAGCGAGAACGTTAAGCAACTTGAAGAGCCATTGGATGGAGGAAAGGGAAGCTGAAAGCAAAGGAATGTATTATTCAAGTTTTTAGAATAAAATGATAGGCATAAATGTTAGCGGGAAATAAGAAAAGAGTTAATGATGTATTATGAGTAAGATGTGGATGACAATGGTAGATTAAAAGTTGACGATATTACAAAATCTATTATCAAGTGAAGGAAGAAACAAAAAATTGCAGGCCTTAGGACAACAAAAGAGTGTAGGCCATACAATTATGTCCGCATTTCGAGAAATAAGTTTACCACTCTAGCATGATTACCAAGAGGAAAAGTTAGACTCAAGATTAATAGAACCAGTATGGATTAGTGAACAAGATAAACTAAATATGAATTAGGGATGAGTGACTGATGATAGTTTCCATCATAAGAATTTTATATTTTGTTCCGCCAATAATAGAATGGACGGCAAAAGAAGATTCATGAGAAATTCAGAGAATGGTCATTCAGGAAAATGCTTCCCTACAGCAAGCAATGTGAGCAACGTTCAACTTAAGGGACTGTATGTGCCAGCTATATTAAGTTTCAAACTCGTGAGTAAGGAATTTTACTATCCTTGGTGCGGAAGGATTATCGCAAGGCGAGTAAGGGTCATCAATGATGTGAAAGGATGCCAAAGATGAAAAGGTGAAACTTCTATAGGAAGCTCGTCATAGCTCCAAATATTTGTACTCCCCTAAAGGGGAGAATATGGAATGATAAAAGGAAGAAAGCGATAAAAGGGGAGAAAGAGATGAGATTGCACTTACCCAAATGCTACAAATATGCTACGATTCCAGAACATTATGCAAGCAGGGGATTAAGGAAAAGAAGTAAGGGTTCCTGCCTGATATGTTATTGACAATTAAGGAGACAGTGTGACACGTAAGCTCAGACCACAGAAATAACCCAAGAAATATTCCACGGAACATTGACACAAGAATGGGCCAACGACTAGTTAGTAGTTGATTCAGGAAGAGCCTAGTCATGGCTAGTCAAGAGGATACAAACAAGACATCAGGTCGTGCAAGATAAAGATAGTAAAACCCAATATAGTAAATTTAACCCCGCAGTTATGACATTGTAATACTTGAGAAATATTCAAATAGTATTTGGGTTAGTTAAAGGTACCGTACGGGTATTACGAAAATAAAAGGTAGTTCCACTGGGAAGAAAGTCAAAACTTCAGTTCAAAAGGAACCGTACGAGCAGAAGAGTGTGGAGGTAAGTAACTAATGATAATTACAACTGAGCATGAATATCAAGAATTCTATCAGGAATAAGATACAATAAGCTTGCATCTTTACAAAATTCAAGGGTATTCCATAAGTACTATAACGAAAGATTAGCTGAGGAAATAAGGAATAAGGCTTCAATATAATAACAACGAACTAATGAGGAAATGGTCCTATAACAACAGTCTCACAACAACATTGTAAGCATTCCAAAGGAAAGTGGCACCTACCGTGGCTAACAAACAGGAAATAAGAATTAAAAGTAATATTCGAAATCATATGAGTTGTATGAAAACTCTAAAAATTATGGGCACTAAGATAAGCTAATTATGGACGCAACAAGGTGTAGAAAGACCAGGAAAAGTAGTTGCACATGTTTTAAAAATCTGAGATGGAATGAAAGAAATTACTCGATCAATGATCTTGAGTTACTACGTTATGGATACACTCAAGAATTTGGAGCATTATCCATGCAGGATATTTGTTGATTATCATATAGCCATAGAAGACTTTGATATAAGTTAAAAGAAAGAATGAATCCCATGGCATAGACAAAGGATTGAAGTGATAGAAGATTGCACCATGGATATCCGTCAATGCCTATGAAAGGCTAAAGTAATATCCAATACCACGAGCCACAAATTGGAAGATAGCTTAATCCTACATAAAGGTTTATCAGAAGGAACAGGAAACTAAAGAATTACATCACCTAAGTAATTAGGAGTCTGATTATTGGACCTAGAAAAATTATAAAATTATGTTTGAGAAGATGACAGAATCACTCTTAGTCAGACGTTCGAGAGAAATAACACAATGACCATAATCTATAATGGCTCTAGAAGAAAGCCAGTTAGAAGAAGTACCAGCCTCATAAGAAGTAAGTATGAAGCTCCACTGGATTGTGTATGTACCAGAGGTGTGAGTATTATAATAGTGCTTCAAGTTATGGGCATGAATTACACATAGGTGGAATGGAGGTTATGAAAGAGATAGAAAATATGATACGATATTTTATGTAAGGAAAGTAAAAATGAACAATGTACGAGATACCTAAAGGCAAAAGATCATGAATAGTCCATACTTTGGATAGAAGGCTATAAGCACGGGGATCCAATAATCAGGAATGATAGCAGCATCGTCAGCGGTATGTCTTCCAAACTATGGTGTCTAAGTATTGAGAGATCTAGCTAAGAGAATAGAGAAGAGTTGGAGACAATGTGATGTATCTCATGACATTCCAAAATAACATAAGGAAATCTATGGTGCAAGCAAATTGAAGGAAAGTTGCGAGTATTATAAATGGATATTTATGGGTTGCAAGCTAAAGTATGGTAGAGCGACAAAGTTTTAAGAACACATGAGTAAGATGAGGAAAGGCAAATGTAAAGGCAACGAGGATGGATAAATCTCAAGATTAAGTCCATGAAAACACGAGAGATAATGGTTTCCCTAAGTTATTGGAAGTTCAGTATAGCCGGAATCAACTCAAATGAATCTAAGATTAATAGCATTCAGAAAGAATGAAATGCTGACCTAGCAATAAAATGAGGGGATAATTGTGACATATAAAGGATGATATTTGGGCCTTCATTGGAATAATAATTTTAAAAAAAAAAGGAAAAGAAGATCAGATAGAAGATGAGAAGGAGAAAATATTTCATTGGTGGCACAAAATTAAAATACCCCATAAGGTGAACCGCATAGAGACACTATGAAATACGATTATGGAAATGTTACATCCCATGTTTTCGTACGTGAGAGTACGTCGTAAGCCAATTGATGTAACCTCAGAAATAAGATCAATTTTAAAAATACATAATGTAAGTTTTGTTATCTTAGAATTTACAAATCTTTACGATCATGAATAACAAGTACCAAAAGGGTTGGAAAGCTTAGACGCGAAACGAATAGAAGAAAATAAGTTTTGTCGAAAGTCGACAAGTTTTGAATGTTATAACATGTACTTTGGGAAGATACTAAGGTTCTTAAAATTATAACGAGGTTATTCTATGAGTTATTTAAGTCGTATGATATTCATTTTCTACATTTTGAAGGTAAGCAAGTTGTGGAACAAGAGTTGGCAAAGGTCATCACAAGTTACATTCATAAATTTGCTGAACTTTAGGTCAAATGTAGATGAACTTTTCTCCCAATAATACTTGGAATCAAGGGATTTTATACATATAAAATTAATGATGTAAGAGTCTAGTTTCTAACCGTTCATCAAAACGACATTGGAGTAGAAAGATATTCGCATTTTTGCGAGACCGCGCAAGTAGCTCCAAATGGGGCACACTTAGGTGGTGGTCGACCTACTTCACTTTATAAACGATTTGGATGCCTTTTTTTCACTTATTTTCAACTCAACTTCGTCTCCAAACTTCTCCTAATCCTTCAAAATAGATTCCACAAGGGTTTGAAGTGATTCCAAAGTGATTACACCATATTTCAACATCAAAACCTAGTCCTAGTGAAGAACAACACCTCTTTGAGATTGTGTTGTCATTGAGGATTTTTGTGGGCTGTATTTGGATGAAATTCCAAGTTGTTTCTGCTTTCTAAGGTGAGTATAGAGCCTATTAATTGTGCTTAAGCTTGCTTGTATGTTGGTTAAGGTTAGGATGATAAACTACAAGATAATACTTGGATTAGCTTAAGTGACTTCTATGGTGTTGTATTGCCATTGAGGGTTATTGTAAGATTAATATAACTTGGATTTCAACTTGATGTTACTGTAGGAGGCAGGTATATTGTGTTCTTGCATGTTCCTAAGGTTATCTTAATGTTGATTAAGTTAAATGTATGGGCTAGACATGAATTAGTGAATGAAGTTGCTAAGTAAGGATAGTTGAAGTTATGGATCGTTTTCGTTGTTATAAATATATGGTATAAGGCTGGAGTCATTGATTAATGACTTCATTATCATGTTAATGATACTTTTATGTTGAAGTAAGAAGTCTATAAGGATCGATAAGGTTAATACGGATTCCAATCGGAGCTTGCTGCTCGTCGTGATGTATTTTTCACTTGTTGTTGTTATATGGTGTATTGATATTGATAATGATGTATTGATGAATTTTTCTGGTCATCGTTGTTGATATATGGTATTTGGGGAGGCCCTTGTTACAATGGAGATGCTGTCCGAATTTACGTAGACGAGCTACTAGCTTAAGTACAGACTTATCCTTTGCTCAACAATAATTTTGAATCTCCTTATGCTATGATAGATCGAGTTGACTTGTTTGAAGAGTTGCTTGAAAGGTATTAAGGACATGTTTAAGATATGTTAAGGCACTTACTTCTTTCTTTTGGCATGACCTAAAGTGACATGAACATAAATGGTACACTAAGTCATAACGGATCTACTCCTAGAAACTAAGGTTATCCATGTTATTCTTTCCATAGAAAGTTATTCTAAACAAGTGTGTATGATCCTTAAATCCTACTAAGGTTCATATTGATGGTAGGGTTGACTATAATGTTCTTATGTCACTCCAAAAGGTTTAAAACTTGGTTCCATGAGTCAAGCATGCATTATATATATGTACCTATTGTGCAACCACTAATTAGTTGCGTTTACCGAGCTCCACATGGCCGGGTATATTTTTATCGAGTCCTCTCTGAGGCCAGGTACGATATGATGATGATGATGCCCACATAGGCAAATATTTATAAAAGTTTATGTATACATATGTATTATGCATTTCATATCAGTAAACCCCATAGGCACTCAGATGTTACAGTTTGTATCTCATCTATCTTTCTTTACATTACTGCTTTTGTTTATGCTTTCCTGCCTTACATACTCGGTACTTTATTCGTACTGACATCCCTTTTGCTTCAGTATGCTTCATTTCATGCCCGCATGTCCTGATTGATAAGTTGACAGTCCTTTTGTTAGGCTATCAGCTCAGCGAAAGTGTTGGCGCTCTCCACTTGCTCCGGAGCCTATTTTGTCAGTACGCTTTGAATAGGTATTGATTGGTATGGCGGACCCCAGTCCCAACCTTATTGATTTTATGTACTCTTAAGGTCTTGTAGATAGATGTCATGTTTATGGGTACTTGTATGGCCTTGTCGGCCTATGTTTTGAGTTACAAAAGGTTATGTTGGACTTATAGGCTCGTACGTCACATATATACGTTTCTATATCATGTTGGGTCTTCATATGTTGAGTATCCCCTTATTTTTTTTATTCTTGTTATCTCATGATAGGTTTTCGAGCCCACTTACCATTATATTATGATAAGAAAGATATGTTATATTGGTACTCGGTCTAGTAAGGCACCAGGTGCCCGTTGCGGCCTTCGGTTTGGGTCGTGACAGGAAATCACTTCAAATATTTCTCAATGCAACGTAAGCCCTAGCGGTAATGTGTTACGTAAATAAGTTTCAAGTTTTCAAGTAAAGGATGATAGATCAAAATTGAGGTGAATCAACAGTGGTCAGATATAATTTATAAAGTATGATATGAGGCTAGGCGATGATTCTTTAAACGAACGGTAATGAAGGGGCATTTAAGGGCTGATATTTAAACCTAAAGAGTAGGCAACAAAAGTAACTGGGAACTTGGTAAACATACCTTAGTAAAGGTAGACTGAAGCAAAAATTACGGTATAGTATAACACATGTAAATATAGTAAAATCATGTGAATAGGTAACCAGATTTATGAAATAAGATATTGTCATATTTGTAAGTTCTACAAGGTATCGAGCAAAGGACTTCAGTATACCTATAGAGGCCTAGAGAAGTATCCTATTAAGCCTTGTATATACAAAGAGAGGCCTAGAGATTGACTAAAAGATAAAAAGAAAAAGGAAAGATGAATTACATAAGTGCACCTATAAAACCAGGGTCATACAGGTTGTATGAGAGGAGGTAACAGAAGTTTTAAGAGTGGGAAGATTTCTATTACAGATTATGATATGGGCAAAAAGACTAAAGAGGGAAATAACCTAGACTTTGGATTTATTCATAGAGAAACTGCTTAAATGGAAAGAAGAGTATTAAGGTATTCACAAGAGATATAAGTTACAAAAACTAATAAAAGCATCAGTCAACATTCGAGGACGAATGTTCCGGGGGGGAGGGGGAAGGGAGGAATGATGTAACGCCCCACAATATTACGTTGATATTATGTTTTGTCAGTATTATACTGCGATAATATTATGCCCAACAGTATTACATTACGGTGATGTTGCGCTTTGTAGTAATAAGTTACGACGATGTTGCATCCTGCAGTATAGCACGTTAAATTTATCGTAAGGTAATTGACATCAGTCCAAGGAAAAGATTATTAAGGGATTATAAGAATCATAAGTGACGAGTAAATTCATGAAGGTAAGAGGGTAAGTAAAATCGAAGAAAATAAAATTTATTAAAGTTTGACATTTTAGAATAAATACAATCAGAGCTAAAATATCTGGTATTGATGGACTAGTGTTATACAAGGTACTATATGACCATGATTGTAAGATGTATAAGGTATATGGAAAATAAATAGATATTTAAATAATTTGAATCAATTTTTAAATTATATAAATAATTAATTAATTACCGAATAGTAGGACGTTACCTAATTAATTATTAGATTATAAAATGATACGTGGCAGCAAGGGAGCTCATAAAATATGACTATTTAGTCATAAAGGATCAGCGGCAACTACGTGTATAAGTCTTAAATGACTAAAGATATGTACCAAGATATCAAGATTTGGTCTCTTTGCTTAGATCTCCAACTTGTAGTATTCTACCAACTGTTGGTACCAGAGTTTCATGCCATTTGTTGCCAAGCTTTTTGTTCAACTTAATTCCATCGTCAATAAGTAAGATAACAATTCTGGCTTTGAAGCAAATAGAATCACTCGCCTCCAACCCAAAGCGTCGACGAGATTCTTCAACAGCATCCAAGGATAAGCTTGAATCTTTACGAGATAAATAACAATTTAGAAAACAACCAAAACCAAGTCTTGCCTCCTCAGTTCTTTCCTAATAACAATAACAGAACACTAAGCATGAAAAGGTTCCAAGGAAATCTTGCAACAATGCAATTCCAACGAGAATTCGTTAGAATCGTAGCATCGTAAAATTTTACGGCTCTAAAGGGGTACGAGAAGATATGATACCTTCTCTAAGAGTGTTATACGGAGTTTTCCCTACCCTCAGGTATATTAAGGTTATTCCTTTTTTTTTTTTTGCATGATCCTTACGATACGAACAAAACGTATAAATGCACAAACTCCATAAATGACTTTATTTATTGAAGTATTACATATATCTATATTTTTGAATTTTCATATATCGTAATATTTTTTCATTTGTTCATGATATCAAAGAAACATGAAAGTTGAAAACAATTTACTTTATGATATTGCTAAAAGACAAAAAGGTCTTATGACAATTTCAAAAGATTTTATTAATGTACTTTTCATGCATTGCATTCATGTGCATTGACCTATGACTAATGGAGTTATATACGTGTGTGTGTGTGTGTGTGTGTATATATATATATACGCATATACATTTGGGATATGGGAAAAGGTTACGGCGTTATATACGCATCACTACCTGTTCAGCTGGTATATGATGATGATGTTGTCCACAATGGCTGAAATATGATTCAAACGGCATTATGTACGCGTATATATATAAATATGATTCAAAAGGCATTATATATGTGTATATATATATATGTATGTATGTTTATGTATATATATGTATGTATGTATATGTGTATATATGTGTATATATGTATATATATATATATATATATATATATATATATATATATATATATATATGTATATGTATATGTATATATATGTATATGGGATACGGTAATGGTTATGGTGTTACATACGCACCATCACCTGATTAGCTGGTATACGATGATGATTTTTCCTACAGTGGCCCATATGATATGATGGGATGCCTCAATGGCTGATGATGTTATGAAACATGTACCTATGCAGGATATGATATTCTTACGTGCATGCACGATGCTAAAAGTAATTTATGATATATAAAGTTATTCAAACTTACAGGTTGAGTCATGTATTCCATATGTCTTTCATGTCTATTATGTTTATATTTATGTGCCTTACATACTCGGTACATTATTTGTACTAAAGTCCCTTTTGCTTGGGGACGATACATTTCATTCCAGCATATTCCGATAGACTAGGTCGAGAGCCCTTCAAGTAGGCTATCAGCTTAGCGGAAGATGTTGGTGGGCTCCATTTGCTTCGGAGCTGCTCGTTTCGTTAGTATGATTTAGACATGTATTGTTTGGTAGGGCGGGACTCTGTCCCGAACTTTATGGCATTTATGTATTCTTAGAGGCTTGTAGACATATGTTGTGTGCGTAAAAGATCGTACGGCCTTGTCTGCCTGTATTTTGAGTTTATGAAGGATCATGTTGGCCTATTAGGCCCGTATGTCATGTGTATATGATGATGTAATAAGAAAGATATATTACGTTGGTACTCGGTTGAATAACGTACCAGGTGCCCAACGTGGACCATCGGTTTGGGTCATACACGACTCTTGGCCGCAAGTTAATAAAAGGCTATATTCTACCTCGCTCGAACAAACACTATGGATCCTCGGCTGCAATACTAATGAAAGGTTACATTTGACGCCGCTCGAACAAACACCTAGAGGTCTTTGGCCGCAATACTAATGAAAGGTTATGTTCGACCCCACTCGAACAAACACCTATCGGTCCTGCACCACCTTTAATAAAATTTTATGTTCGAATCTGATCGAACAAACACATACCAGCCCTTTGCCATAATTTGACTAATGGTCATGTTCTACCCCTTTCGACCAAACACCCATCGACGCTTGGCCACGCTTTAATCAAAGGTTATGACCGACCCCATTTGAACAAATATCTATCGGCCCTCTATCGTGATTTGACGGAAGTTCATGATTGATTACGTAACAAACACCCATAGGACCTCGACTGTTTCTCAACACAAAAAATCAAACAAGGGAAAGACAACATGTAATCGATTATAACACGACGACCAGCTAAAAGACAACACCTATATAGGAAAGAACGAAATAGGCAAACAATAGAAGCAAAAAACATACAAGTACATAAAGTAAACCACAAGAAGGGAAGAAGATGTAGAGAACAACTTTGATATTTCATACTTGAACATTTTACAAAGGCCCATGAAGACGCAGGTAGAATACACAAAAAGTTACAAGGCAAAAATAAAACTACTAATTGATGTCCCGAACTTTATGGCATTTATGTATTCTTATAGGCTTGTAGACATATGTTGTGTGTGTAAAAGATTATACGGCCTTATCTGCCCATATTTTGAGTTTATAAAGGATCATGTTGTCCTATAGGCCTGTATTTCATGTGTATATGATGATGTAATAAGAAAGATATATTACGTTAGTACTCGGCTGAATAAGGTACCAGGTTCCCATCGTGGCCCATCGGTTTGTGTCGTACACGCTCTCGGCCGCAAGTTAATAAAAGGCTATATTCTACCTCGCTCAACAAACACTATGGATCCTTGGCTGCAATACTAATGAAAGGTTACATTTGACGCCGCTCGAACAAACATCTAGCGGTCCTTGGCTGCAATACTAATGAAAGGTTACGTTCTACCCCACTCGAACAAATACCTATCGGTGCTGGACCACCTTTAATAAAAGGTTATGTTCGACTCTGCTCGAACAAACACATACCAGCCCTTGGCCGTAATTTGACTAAAGGTCATGTTTGACCTTGTTCGACCAAACACCCATCGACCCTTGGTCACACTTTAATCAAAGGTTATGACCGACCCCATTTGAACAAATATCTATCGGCCCTCTATCGTGATTTGACGAAAGTTCATGATCGATTACGTTCAAACAAACACCCATAGGACCTCGACTTTATCTCAACACAAAAAATCAAACAAGGGAAAGACAACATGTAATCGACTATAACACGACGACCAGCTAAAAGACAACACCGACATATGAAAGAACAAAAAAGGCAAACAATAGAAGCAAAAAACATACAAGTACATAAAGTAAACCACAAGAAGGGAAGAAGATGTAGAGAACCACTTTGATATTTCATACTTGAACATTTTACAAAGGCCCATGAAGACGCCGGCAAAATACACAAAAAGTTACAAGGCAAAAATAAAACTACTAATTGCTGCCATCACAATTTTTAGTGCCTTCACCACCTTCGCTACTTATACCCTTGCCATCTTGATCGATCTGACCCTTGCCGCCTTCGCACTCAAGATAAGCGGTATCGTACCAGGCATCCTCTTTAAGCCGGTATACACCCTTATCATCTCCTTCACCAAACTCAAGTGTAGCAAGATCATGCTCGCAACCGATTTGAGCTTCACGAGCCTTAATGCGAACACCTTCGAGAGCAGCCTCAAAAATGGATCCTGCCACATACGAATACCGGAAGATATCAGAAGGAAGAGGAAACTACAGAATTAAATCACCTAAGTAATTAGGAGTATGATTATTGGACCTAGAAAAATTATAAAAGTATGCTTGAGAAGATGACAGAATCACTCTTAATATCAGACGTTCGAGAGAAGAAACACAATGACCATAATCTATAATGGCTCTAGAAGAAAGCCAGTTAGAAGAAGTACCAGCCTCATAAGAAGTAAGTATGAAGCTCCACTGGATTGTGTATGTACCAGAGGTGTGAGTATTATAATAGGGCTTCAAGTTATGGGCATGAATTACACCTAGGTGGACTGGAGTTTATGAAAGAGATAGAAAATATGATACGAGATTTTATGTACGCAAAGCAAAATGAACAACGTACGAGATACCTAAAGGCAGAAGATCATGAATAGTCCATACTTTGGATAGAAGGCTATAAGCACGGGGATCCAATAATCAAGAATGATAGCAGCATCGTCAGCAGTATGTCTTCCAACCTATGGTTTCTAAGTATTGAGAGATCTAGCTAAGAGAATAGAGAAGAGTTGGAGACAATGTGATGCATCGCTTGACATTCCAAAATAACATAAGGAAATATATGGTGCAAGCAAATTGAAGGAAAGTTGCGAGTATTATAAACGGATATTTATAAGTTGCAAGCTAAAGTATGGTAGAGCGACAAAGTTTTAAGAAAACATGAGTAAGATGAGGAAAGGCAAGTGTAAAGGCAACGAGGATGGATAAGTCTCAAGATTAAGTCCATGAAAACACAAGAGATAATGGTTTTCCTAAGTTATTGGAAGTTAGGTATAGCCGGAATCAACTCAAAGGAATCTAAGATTAATAGCATTCAGAAAGAATGAAATGCTGACCTAGCAATAAAATGAGGGGATAATTGTGACATATAAAGAATGACATTTGGGCCTTCATTGGAATAATAATTTTTTTTTAAAAAGGAAAAGAAGATCAGATAGAAGATGAGAAGGAAAAAAAAATTCATTGGTGGAACAAAATCAAAATACCCCATAAGGTGAACCGCATTGAGACACTATGAAATACGATTATGGAAATGTTACATCTCATGTTTTCGTACGTGAGAGTACGTCGTAAGCCAATTGATGTAACCTCATAAATAAGATCATTTTTAAAAGTACATAATGTAAGTTTCATCTTGTTATCTTGAAATTAACAAATCTTTAAGATCATGAATAATAAGTACCAAAAGGGTTGGAAAGCTTAGACGCTAAAATAAATAGAAGAAAATAGGTTTTGTCGAAAGTCGACAAGTTTTGAATGTTATAACATGTACTTTGGGAAGATACTAAGGTTCTTAAAATGATAACGAGGTTATTCGATGAGCTATTTAAGTCGAATGATATTCATTTTCTACATTTTGAAGGCAAGCAAGTTGTGGAACAAGAGTTGGCAAAGGTCATCACAAGTTACATTCAAAAATTTGCTGAACTTTAGGTTAAATGTAGATGAACTTTTCTCCCAATAATACTTGGAATCAAGGGATTTTTTACATATCAAATTGAAGATCTACGTGTCTAGTTTCTAACCCATCAAAACAACATTGGAGTAGAAAGATATTCGCATTTTCGCGAGACCACGCAAGTAGCTCCAAATGGGACCCACTTAGGTGGTGGTCGACCTACTTCACTTTATAAACGATTTGGATGCCTATTTTTCACTTATTTTCAACTCAAATTCGTCTCCAAACTTCTCCTAATCCTTCAAAATATATTCCACAAGGGTTTGAAGTGATTCCAAAGTGATTACACCATATTTCAACATCAAAACCTAGTCTTAGTAAGAACAACACCTCTTTGAGGTTGCATTGTCATTAAGGATTTTTGTGGGCTTTATTTGGATGAAATTCCAAGTTTTTGCTGCTTTCTAAGGTAAGTATACAGCCTATTAATTGTGCTTAAGCTTGCTTGTATGTTGGTTAAGGTTAGGATGATAAACTACAAGATAATACTTGGATTAGCTTAAGCCACTTCTATGGTGTTGTATTGCCATTGAGGGTTATTGTAAGTTGAATAAAACTTGGATTTCAACTTGATGTTACTGTAGGAGGTAGGTATATTGTGTTCTTGCATGTTCCTAAGGTTATCTTGATGTTGAATAAGTTAAATGGATGGGCTAGACATGAATCAGTGAATGAAGTTGCTAACTAAGGATAGTTGAAGTTATGGATCGTTTTCGTCGTTAAAAATATATGGTATAAGGCTGGAATCATTGATTAATGACTTCATTATCATGTTAATGATACTTTTATGTTGAGTAAGAAGTCTATAAGGATCGATAAGGTGAATATGAATTTAAATCGGAGCTTGCTGCTCGTCGTGATGTAGTTTTCACTTGTTGTTATATGGTGTATTGATATTGATAATTATGTATTGATGAATTTCTCTGGTCATTGTTGTTGGTATATCGTATTTGGGGAGGCCCTTGTTACAAGGGAGATGCTGCCCGAATTTACGTAGACGAGCTACTAGCTTAAGTTACAGACTTAGCATTTTCTCAACAATGATTTTGAATCTCCTTGTGCTATGATAGATCGAGTTGACTTGTTTGAAGAGTTTCTTGAAAGGTATTAAGGATATGCTTAAGGTATGTTAAGGCACTTACTTCTTTCTTTTGGCATGATCTAAAGTGACATGAACATAAATGGTACACTAATTCATAACGGATCTACTCCTAGAAACTAAGATTGTCCATGTTGTTCTTTCCTTGGAAAGTTATTCTAAACAAGTGTGTATAATCCTTAAATCCTACTAAGGTTCATATTGATGGTAGGGTTGTCCATAATGTTCTTAGGTCACTCCAAAAGGTATAAAACTTGATTCAGTGAGTCAAGCATGCATTATATATATGTATCTATTTTACTCTAACGAGCTGCGCTACAGTCGGCCGGCCACGGTACATATTGTGCAACCACTAATTAGTTGCGCTTACCGAGCTCCACATGGCCGGGTATATTTTATCGAGTCCTCTATGAGGCCAGGTACGATATGATGATGATGCGCCGACATAGGCAAATATTTTTAAAAGTTTATGTATATATATGTATTATGCATTTCATATGAGTAAACCCCAGAGGCACTCAGATGTTACAGGTTGTATCTCCTCTATCTTTCTTTACATTACTGCTCTTGTTTATGCTTTTCTGCCTTACAAACTCGGTACTTTATTCGTACTGACATCCCTTTTGCTTCGGTATGCTGCATTTCATGCCCGCATGTCCTGATTGATAAGTTGACTGTCCTTCTGTTAGGCTATCAGCTCAGCGAAAGTGTTGGCGCTCTCTACTTGCACCGGAGTTGCCTATTTTGTCAGTACGCTTTGAATAGGTATTGATTGGTATGACAGACCCCAGTCCCAACCTTATTGATTGATACTTGTATGGCCTTGTCGGCCTATGTTTTGAGTTACAAAAGGTTATGTATGACTAATAGGC